>JAMQGT020007374.1:0-154844 GCA_024447675.2 Pterophyllum scalare | reverse complement strand
ATGTAACTACACGTCAGGTCAATGCAGCCCACAATGATTCTGATTGGCCTGTTCAGCACCATTGATTCCTCCCGTCCATTTCTGGCTACTTTTTGCTGAATTTTTTGAATTTATCAGTGAGAAAACAACAATTGTCATCTCAGTATAAGAAATAATAATCATAGCATCCATATGCTCACAAATGTCAGCAAATTCCGGGAGCGAGATTGCTGAAACTTTTGGAATAGACGTGATAGAAGAAGTGGGAAAGTTAGAGGGACGGATATGTTCACACCCGTGGACACAACCACACGGTAATTAACACACACAATGCACCTGCACAAGCATAATTGCGACAACAATGTCGCCCACTTGTGTAGGTTAGGTACGTAGGCCCCACAAAGACCCAGTACAGAAGTCTAATTCTGTCATGGTGCGCTGTGTGGCTGGAGTAGGTAGACCCAAAAATGCAGGACTCACGAGTGGAGGGTGAAGTTAAAGTGGTTTATTTGAATGCAGAAACAAAAGACAACGAACCTAAACTGGGACCGGACGAGTGCCAGAAATAAACAGAGGAGGACATCTGGGAACAGGGAGACACACAGCATCAGGGAGACACACAGCATCAGGGAGGAACACACAGCATCAGGGAGCATAGATGACGACGCAACAATGAACAGAAGAAAACTGAGGGCTTAAATACACATCAGGTAATCAGGGCAAGAGGAAACAGCAGGGCACAGCAGGTGAAGCAAATGAAACTAATAATAGGGGAAGCAAAAATAAACACAAAGCACAGGGAACACAAGACTGTCAAAATAAAACAGGAAGTGACTAAACAAGGTACACGCGGACTTGACACGGGGGACTGGCACACAGACACTGGACAGAGACACAGACCTGACACAGGGGACAAGAAATAAACTGAGGAATACAAACGAGAACTAATAAACATAATCAGAGAAAAAACTGAAACAGAACCAAGAGAACACAAAACACTGAGACACCGGCCCAGGACCATGACAAATTCAGGCTTAAAATAGTGAGCATTTAAGCAAGCTAGCATCTCTGAGTGGCTCCTCCAGCTCCAACAGAGAACCAGCATCACGACCATGCAGCAAGGTGACAACCATAATGGACCATTTTCAGCAATAAAATAACTTCTGGCTAGTTAATACACAAGAAGAGGGAGGATGCACTGATAAATGGGTTAATGAGACTGGGATGTCCACACCACTGTGACACACACAAATATAAACACACACAATCTTGAAAAGTTGAGCTTTGATTCCTTCAAATGCTCAGAGTTCAGCTTGTTTTTGTTTACAACACTTTCTCTTGTATTTTGATTAGCAGTCACCTTGAGACTGTTGTGATTTGGGGCTATACAGATAAAATTGAACTGAAAAAATTTGATTGAATTAGAGTAAAGATTTCAGATTGGGTGGGGCCCATGGGATTTTAAGTGGGCTGCAGTACTCTGACTTTGGGAATGGTTGGTTTACAACAGTCACTGTGTTCTGATGTTATACGCCACATGGAGCTAATGTTAATCTACTGCACTGAAGGTGGACCTGCAGCTACTGCTAGGTAGTCCAATTTATTCCTAATTTGTTTTTGAGATAAATATTTGTATTAAAATTCTTCTATTTTTCACATAAGAGTTTATTGTAGAGTTTATTGTTTTTTTTTAATGTTGCTCCCATTCATGTCTCAGGATGTTCATCTGTGTCCTGAGTATTACATAAGGCTGCTATCTTGTGAACAGTTGGTTGTTGAATATATACATATATATGTATATATATATATATATACATATATATATATATATATATATATATATATATATATATATATATATATATACAGATATATGTATATATATATATATATATATATGTAATGAAGTATAAAAAAAACTAAAACTCATGAAAACTAAACTAAAACTAAGCATTAAGCCAAAAATAAAAATTAATAAAAAATGAGATAAACCACTCTAAAAACTAATTTAAAAAAGTGAATTAAAGATACAAAAAAGTAAAAATAAACTATAATGTAAAATCCAAAACTGTTATAACTCTGGTGTGTGTGCATGTGTCTGTGTGTAAACTGTGTTTTAAATTCCTCCTCAGGCCCAGAACCTTTCACATGTGGGTTTCCACGGTGAAAAAAGTGCAGTAGATTAAAAGACAAGGTTCACGCTGCTGTTTGCAGGAATTCTGGCATTACTCTGATCTATATCAGTCTCTGTCTCATGGGAGTTTACAGATGAATGACCACAGGAACTCAAATACAGTGAAGCTGTGCATCATTAAATCTAACAACTGAGCTTCGAAAGGGAAAGCAGAGAAACGTGATTTAGGAGATGATGCGAGTCAGTCAGTGCAGCCTTAAAATTTGTCCCTTTTTGATTGAGTACCATGAAGCAAACATTGGATTTTGTGTGTGTGTGTGTGTGTGTGTGTGTGTGTGTGTGTGCATGTCTGTGTGTGTGAATGGAACAGTTTAGACTCATTTCCCCCCTGGCTCTTGTCCTTCTCCCAACCCCCGAATTCTTGGCACCTCTGTGAGGAGAGAGAGAAGAGCCGAAGTGGACTTGTTGACAGACACGTTGACAGGTTTTGAGAAAGGTCAGCCGAGGACTGTTGGAGGGCCTGCAGCCGCTCTCCATTCCTGCACCTGCAGACTGGTTGTGGTGGACATGTGGTGACCGTTTCCCTTTCACTACTCATCGATCTGGAGGCGACAGCGTGAAACTGAACCAGTGAACTCAGAGCTGTCCCAGAGATCACACTGATGAATCTCTCTGCTCTGTGACACATTTTTAAAAAAATGCTACCTCAGTGCAGTTTCTGCAGTGTGTTTTTCTGCTCTGAGGTTGTCTTTCATAACACAGTAATTTAGGATGTGGCAGCAAACAGTCTACAACAGGCCGCCTGCAGAATAAAGGAGACACTGAAGTCATGTACAAACTGATTTTATGCATTTAGGTAATTCAGCAACTCTGGTCTTAACCTGCACTCCAGAAAATTACATGATCTAGTTTGATACAGTTTGAAACATTCACAGGTTAACATTTAAAATTGCAGCTTTATGTGTGTGTGTGCGTGTCTGCACATGCATGTTTTGGCTGCAAGTCACTTTCAAATTGAGAGAAATTTTTGACAGAATGTGAACATTTTTGATGTCATCACTGAGGCCTCTCTATATCTTCTGTTGTAGAGGTCTTTATTGAAGTTAGTTAACTAGCTAGCCTAAAGACCATCTCATCCTGTAACTCCACCTCAGCATTGCATTTTGAAAGTAACGTCAGTTCATAAAAAAGTTGAATGTAACTAACTCAAAGAATGAAGTCAAGAATGTGTTGATTTTAATTTTAGTAATTTCGACTTTCTTCAGAAATGTTTTCTTAAAAACTGAGAAAAACGTCCTTTTCCTCTTTCTCAGTTTGTCAGGTTTATTCTCAGCATTTCAACTTTGAGAATAGAGAAATCTTATTGTGGACCTAATGGTCTAATTTTAAAATGCATTTAAATATGATCAATAGTACAAAATATACTCAATGAAAGAAAAGCACACAAAACCAAATAAGATAACATAGGATAACCTTTATTAGTCCCACAGTTGGGAAATTCTCATTATTACAGAAGCAAAATGAAGGTCGTGGTGGAGGGGTTTGACTTTCCCAGTGATCCCAGCAGCTATGCTGTCCAGGGACTTATCTCCCTGGTAGGGTCTCCCATGGCAAATTGGTCCTGGATGAGGGGCCAGACAAAGAGCAATTCCAACAACATTTATGGAAGAGTCACCAAGCAAACTCTTAGCCCTGCCTGGGGTAGGGTTACTGGGGCCCCACCCTGGAGCCAGGTCTGGGGAGGGAGCTTGAGGTAGAGCATCTGGTGGTCAGGCATGAGCCCGTGATGCCCGTCCGGGTGCAGCCGTCCTGTAGGCCCACCACCCACAGGAGGCGTCATAGGCATCAGGTGCAATGTGTGTTGTGCGGTGGCAAAGGGCGGAGACCCTGGCGGACTGATTCTCGGCTAGCGAGACTGGCTATTGGGACATGGAATGTCACCTCTGGTGGGGAAGGAGCCTGAGCTAGTGCGTGAAGTTGAGAGATACCAGTGTTGGGACTGGGTTTTGTACTCCCTGTTTTATACTTTTCTCACTTAAAAAATATTACAATGTTGCAGAGTGAAATCATTCAAATTATTATGTAATAAATCAATCAGTTGATCACTTAAGAAAAACAACAAAAAACTGAATCAAGCTAATGATTAAATTAAATACAATTAGTAGCAAATAATAAATCAGTAGCTGACTCAAAACTCTAAAGGGCAGTAGGGAATTAAAAGTTATTACTTGGCTCAAATAATGATCAAACTGAATAACTAAGTAGTGTCTGAAGTAGTGGGTTAAAGAATCAAAATAAATTAGAGTCACAGAGAGCAGATAAAATGTGAAACCAGAGGTCAAAGTGTTCTCACAGCTGTAAAAAAAATAGCATCAATCTCACTGAATATGTCCTGTACAAGAACCCTGATGAATTCAGACTGCAACGATGTACTAATCTTGTTGTTCAGTTGTCATGACATGAAAAATATGTTGTGTACGAAAGTCCCTGATAAAGTTATTAAAACACTGCACGTATTAAAGTGAAAGGTGGACAGTAAAAATGTCACCCCCACTGCTTCAGAAAAAGTAAAATGGCCACCCTGTTTTAGGGTTCCTGGGGCCTGCCCGATTGGATGTGCTAAGAGGCTGGGACCAGCCTGTGCACCAACTAAGGGAAGGCGAAGTCTAAACCAAAGCCCGCCCCCACCTGTTGACTCTATCGTCCTGCTGGGAGACTTCAGTGTTCATGTGGGCAATGACAGTGAGACCTGGAGGGGCATGACTGGGAGGAACGGCCTGCCCGATCTGAACCCGAATGGTGTTTTGTTATTGGACTGCTGTGCCATATTTTGTTGAGAATGTTGAAAATAAACCTGACAAACTGAATTCAGGAGACAGACACCCTCTCTATTTTCAAGATTAGGCTTAAAACTTTCCTTTATGATCAAGCTTATAGTTAGGGCTGGATCAGACCCTGAACCACCCCTTAGTCATACTGCTATAGGCCTAGGCTGCTGAGGGGGGTCCCATAATGCACTGTTTCTTCTCATTCACCTTTATTTACTTGTTTATACCCCACTCTGTATTTAATCATTATTATTAATCTCTGGCTCTCTTCCACAGCATGTCTTTTGTCCTGTCTCTCTCCACTCAGCCCCAACCGGTCGCAGCAGATGACTGCCCCTCCTTGAGCCTGGTTCTGCTGGAGGATTCTTCCTGTTAAAAGGGAGTTTTTCCTTCCCACCGTCGCCAAGTGCTTGCTCATAGAGGGTCGTTTTGACTGTTGGGTTTTCTCTGTGTTATTGTAGGGTCCTTACCCACAATACAAAGCGCCTTGAGGCGACTGTTTGTTGTGATTTGGTGCTATATAAATAAAATTGAAATTGAATTGAACTGAACATTTTCTGGCCACTTGGGTGAAGAGAGGAGCTGAGCTGTCAACTGATCACCACCTGGTTGTGAGTTGGATCAGGTGGTGGGGGAGGATGCTGGACAGACCTGGCCCACCTAAACGTATTGTGAGGGTGCGCTGGGAATGCCTGGCAGAGGCCCCAGTCCCTGAGATCTTCAACTCCCACCTCCGGCATTCCGAGAGAGGCTGAGGGCATGGATTCCGAATGGACCATGTTCTGCACCTCCATTGTCGAGGCTGCTGATCACAGTTGTGGCTGCAACGTGGTTGGTGCCTGTCATGCTGGTAATCCCTGAACCAGTTGGTGGTCACTGGAGGTGAAGAGAGACTTCAAGCTGAAGAAGGAGTCCTATCAGCCTTGGTTAGCCTGTGGGATGGGTACCATCCATTCATCCATCCTCTTCTGCTTATTCTGTTCAGGGCCATGGTGGGGGCTGGAGTCTATTCCAGCTGACATAGGGTGAGAGGCAGGGTTCACCCTGTACAGATTGCAGGGCCAACACAGAGAGACAGACAACCGTTCATATTCACACCTATGGGCAATTTAGAGTGACCAATTGGTACTGTGGGAGGAAACGGGAGTACCCGGAAGAAACCCACACAGACATGGTGAGAACATGCAAACTCCCCACAGAAAGACCCGGGCCAAGGTGGATTAGAACCCAGACCTTCTAGATGTCATTCTAGAAGTCATTCTGTCATTCTGTTGTAGGGCTCATTCTAGCTGTGAGGCAGCCCACAGAGCCCTCAAAGCAATTCTGGCAAACTGTCACACGGCTCATGAGAGGAAAGTGGTGCTCTACTCACACGGTCTAAAGCCGCTAACTTGAACTGAGGCTATAGTCAGGCGGTGGAAGGAATACTTTGAGGACCTCCTTAATCCCACTGACACACCTTCTCTAGTGGAAGCAGAGTCTGGTGACAAGAGGGTTGACTCGCCCATCACTGGGGGAGAGGTCATTGAGGTCGTTAAACAACTCCTTGGCGGCAGGGCCCCTGGGGTGGATGAGAGTCGCCCTGAGTTCCTGAAGGCTTTGGATGTTGTAGGGCTGTCTTGGTTGACACACCTCTGCAACATCGTGTGGAGATCTGGTGTATTGCCACTGGATTGGCAGACCGGGATGGTGGTCCCCATCTTTAAGAAAGGAGGATGTGCTCCAACTATTGGGGGATCACACTCCTCAGCCTCCCTGGTAAGGTCTATGCCAGGGTGCTGGAAAGGAGGGTCCATCTGTTTGTCAAACTTCAGATTCAAAAGGAACAATGCAGTTTTTGTCCTGTCTCGGAACGCTGGACCAGCTTTTCATCCTCTCTAGGACATTTGAGTGTGCGTGGGAGTTTGCCCATCTAGTCTACGTGTGTTTTGTGGACTTGCAGAAGGCATTCGACTGCATCCCTCAGGGTATCCTGTGGGAGGTGCTGAGGGATTATGGGGTGTCTGGCCCATTGTTCTGGCTATTCAGTCCCTGTACAACTGCAATGAGAGCTTGGTCTGTTGGCAATAAGTCAGACTCATTTCCTGCAGGTGTTGAACTTCACCAGGGCTGCCCTTTGTCACAGATTCTCTTGATAATTTTTATGGACAGAATTTCTAGGCATAGCCAAGTGCTAGAAGGAGGCCTTAGAATTTTATGACTGCTTTTTGCAGCTGATGCTGTCCTGTAGGCTTTTTCAGGTGGTGGCCTCCAACTCGCAGTGGAATGTTTGCAGCTGGCATGAGAATCAGTACCTCTAAGTCTGAGGCCATGGTCCTCAGCTGGAAAAAGGTGGAGTGCCCACTATGGCTCAAGGAAAAGTTGCTGGCCCAGGTGGAGGAGTTTAAGTATCTTGGGGTCTTGTTTACAAGTGACGGGAGAAGGGAACGGGAGATTGACAGACAGATCAGGGCTGTGTCTGCAGTGATGCATACGCTGCACCTTGGTGCCTGTCTGTCATGGTGAAGCGGGAGCGGAGTGTGAATGCAAAGTTCTCGATTTATCAGTCAGTCTACATACATACCCTCAACTATGGTCATGAGCTTTGGGTAGTGACTGAAAGAACAAAACTGTGAATACAAGCGGCAGAAATGAAATTCCTCACAAGGGTGGCTGGCCTCTCCCTTATAGATAGGGTGAGGAGTACAGCCATTTGGGAGAAGTAGAACCACTGCTCCTCCACATTGAAAAGAGCCAGTTGGCTCGGGCATCTGACTAGGATGCCTCCTGAGCGCCTCTTTGATAAGGTGTTCCAGGCATGTCCTCCCGGGAGGAGGACCCAGGCAGACCCAGGACACACTGAACAGATTATAGCTCTTGGCTGACCTGGGAATGCCTTAGGGGTCCCCCGGGTGAGCTGGTGGAGGTGGCTGGGGAGAGGGAGGTCTGGGCTTCTTTGCTTAGGCTGCTGCCCCGCGACATGGCCCCATATAAGCAGAAGAAAATTGATGGATGGATGGATGGCAAAATAAATAGAGCAGGAATAAAAAATAATCTGCAACAATAATTCTATAGAACAATAGAGGAATACTACCATCTTTGGAACAATAGGTTGGGGGTCAATCACAGCCAGGGAATGCATTCATTTAGGCTAACCAATGAGGAAATGGCACAAATGGACACAAGATGAGAATAAGGAACTGTTGGAATGCTAATAAACATATAACCCCAGTGAAAGAGGTTATTTGAAAAGCATGTGGGACCTATTGATTCTTGAAAACCCAATATCCAGACTAATATCGAAACAACCTGTAGCTCAATTTTGCACATCCAAAAGAAGCACCTGCTATTGCAACTAGAGATTGACGAGGTGCAACACAAATGCTAAGACAACGGGAAGCCAGGATATCAGGTCAGGGGGGAGATATCATCATCCTTACACTCTGAGATTGGGTACCAAGCCCCAAGAACAGCTGGTATGTTGAATGCCAGAACAGCTCACATGAAAGATAAGATCGTGGCTAAACTGGAAACCTGGACTCACTGTGGCCAATTACCAAGACTACATGAATTACCCTCTGAAAGTCTACTAGAAGATGTAAATGTGGCACTATGGACAATGCCTAATGTGACCATCATTGAAACCAACCAACTGATTTATACCACAGCAACAGTGATCCTTGAGATGCTTGGCTATAAGATGAACAGCCAAAGGGAACAGTACTCTCCATGGAAAATACGACTATAGGCTAAGATCAAGGCAGCATGGATGGAAGTTAGCCAACTATTAGAGCTGCAAAAAGATGTGATGAAGAACGCAGTGCCTAAGAAGTACAGCAAGCTGGCCATACCCGAGGCCTAAGAAACTGCCAAGCACAGACTCACAGCTTTGGCTAACCACTTGAAGAGCTATACCAATCAAGAAGTCATTGAAGTCAGGAGGATAAATCAAATGTTCTCCACTGAACCATGTGAGGTGTACTCTCAGTAGCAGGTGCACAATATGAGAACAGCACCCCCACCAAAGCTGGAGTTGGAGCAATACTGGAAGAGCATATGGGAGAAGGATGCAACACACAATAACAATGCTCAGTGTCTCATGGATCTAAGAGCAGACCACAGCAACCTCCCTGAACAGCATTCAGTAACCATCACAGTGGCAGACATCCAAGAAGGAGTCTCAAATATGAAGATCTGGACAGCACCAGGCCCTGACATGATTAAAGTTATCTGCCCTCCATGAGTATCTGGCAACACAAATGAACCAGCTGATATGGGGATGTGGAGAACAACACTAGAGGCCAAATTCAAGCCAATTGCACAAGTCACCATTAAGTGTGGGATTTACCAAGGAGAAACTCTGTCCCCCTTGCTGTTCTGCATAGGCCTGAACCCCCTCAGCAAGATCACTAATAAGACTGGCTACCAATACCAACTACAGCATGGAGCAAAGATCAGCCACCTCCTGAAGAGTCAGCTGAATGGGAAGAACAAGATCCGGGCAATAAACACCTACACCCCGCCAGTCATCAGATACCCTGCTGGGATAATAAGCTGGCCAAAGGAGGCGACAGAAGTCACTGATGTCAAGACAAGAAAAGTCTCTACAATACATCCAGCATCCAGCACCCTGAGACTGTATGCTAAGCGGAAGTAAGGAGGCCAAGGACCAGTGAGTGTCAGAACCACTATCCTAGATGAAACAACGAAGATCTGTGAATACATCAGGAAGATGGCCACAGATGATCATGTGGTTAGTGTATACCTGAGGCAGCAGAAACCTGAGAAAGAAGACAAAGAACAGGAACCATCATGGAAGGACAGGCACCTGCACCCTGCACGGCATGTACCACCGGCAGATAGAAGAAGTGGCTGATATCAAAAAATTCTACCAATGGATGGACAAAGCTGAGCTGATGCTTAAAAGTAGAATGGGAGGCAGAGCCTCAGCTTTCAGGCCCCTCATCTGTGGAACCAGCTCCCAGCTTGGATTCAGGAGACAGACACCCTCTCTATTTTCAAGATTAGGCTTAAAACTTTCCTTTTTGATCAAGCTTATAGTTAGGGCTAGATCAGACGACCCTGAACCACCCCTTAGTTATGCTGCTATAGGCCTAGGCTGCTGAGGGGGGTCCCATAATGCACTGTTTCTTCTCATTCACCTTTATTTACTTGTTTATACTTCACTCTGTATTTAATCATTATTATTAATCTCTGGCTCTCTTCCACAGCATGTCTTTTGTCCTGACTCTCTCCCCTCAGCCCCAACCGGTCGCAGCAGATGACTGCCCCTCCCTGAGCCTGGTTCTGCTGGAGGTTTCTTCCTGTTAAAAGGGAGTTTTTCCTTCCCACCATCGCCAAGTGCTTGCTCATAGGGGGTCGTTTTGACTGTTGGGTTTTCTCTGTGTTATTGTAGGGTCTTTACCCACAATACAAAGCGCCTTGAGGCGACTGTTTGTTGTGATTTGGCGCTATATAAATAAAATTGAATTGAATTGAATTGATGTCACAAGGATGGCAAGGAGACAATAATCATGGCAGCACAGGAACAAGCTTTTTAATTCACCTTCATACTAGGAGTATTTTTCAGTGATATAGCATTATTTAGCCTTATTCTCCTCAGGGTAGGAGCTCCTAAACCAGTTCTGGTCAGATTGGACCCTGAGCTAATGAGTATTTCCTTCACTGTGTCAATACAAGTACATTCTGCTACAGTCTCGTGACTCTGCATGAGAGTAAAGTTGTTACTGAATATTTATGTCCTGTGCTTTCTCAGTGTTGCACTTAGTAAATGGTCCCTGCACAGAGAGAACAGTGTTGTTAGTTGACATCAGAGGAAGGGCGATGGAGTTTTATATCCCAGAAGTTGAAATCTGTGAATTTGTTTCCAATCTTAACCTTGAAAAAGAAGCAACTGTGACTAAAAGTGCAGAATATTTCTGAGTTTTCCCACTTTCTGTTTTTTCTCATTTTTTCCAACTCAAAGTCCTCTCACTCAGGCTCAGTTTAAAGTTTTGGTGTTTGGTGATAGGACTCCTCACCTCCAGCCGGTCACAGCAGATGGCTGCCCATCCCTGAGCGTGGTTCTCCCCGAAATTTCTTGCTATTAAAAGGGAGATTTTCCTTCCCACTGTTGCAAAGTGCTTGCTCATAGGGGGTTGTCTGATTGTTGAGGTTTTTCTGTATTATTGTAGCATCTTTACCTTACAATATAAGGCACCTCGAGGTGACTGCGTGTTGTGATTTGGCACTATATAAATAAAATTGAATTGAACTGAATTTAATTGAACTGACTCAGGCTTGTTTTAAAATAATCTGATTGAGTGGATTTTAAATGGATTTGAGTACTCTGTAATGTTTCTTTTAAATGTGTGACCATTCAATTTCTGTATCTAAATCAGTCCAACATCATTGTAGTCACAGTTGCACATTTATAGCACTTGCTTGAGCTTGATGAAACTCTAGCAATATTGAACACCTGAAATATCATTTCCCAAATGTCAAAATGTTATGTTTAAATTAATGCATGCAAATCAAGCATTTCTGTAATCAAATGAATGCATTTTGTGTTTTTATGCAGAGGGCTCACGATGCACAGGTTTCCAGTTTGAACAGTAAATAAATGCAGTGGCTATAAAAATAAATGCTAAGTTCTGCCTTGTTGCCACTCCTGACACACATGTTTACATAGGAAATACTGGGGGAAGTCTAATGACACACGCTCTACACCAACAGCCTGCAGAAGTGATTTAATGCACCTGAACTCTACTAAAATGTGTCTGTTTAACCTTGAATGATTCAGTCTGTCACACTGATGCAACATAAATATGGACACAACTGTAAAGGTGACTGATCAGGTGTGTTTCTTTCTGTAAATGTATTTTCAAACCGGAGAAGGAAGGACTCTTTCTACTACTGCAACTGCCTTTATCCCTCCATCCCGCACTTTGTTTATGTGATGCATAAACAAATTTGGAGCAATCACACCTCATAAAAAAGAAGTCTAAATCCAGCAAGGCTGTGAAAAGCCAGTCAGACATGTGTGCTTGTTTGTTCTAACAGGTAAAGACTGCAGAGAAATTTAATAAAATGGTGCTAAAATGTTTTATTATTGTAAAAGTTTCAAAAAATGCAGCATTGAATTATTATTATTATTATTTTGGATATGTCTTAAATCAGTCTGCATTTTTTCCTTCACTGACAGACTCATCCCAATTGGTAAATATTATAAAAGTAAAACAAGTTTATCACCAAATGGGACACTAAAGCTGTACATTGAGTAGGACTTCACAATACAGCCTCAGACTTATGGTACAGTTTTTCCAGGTCATGTAAGGGGGTAAAAATTCAGAAACAATAAACTAATAACATTGTAATTTACACAGCCTATATTATTGAGTAGGCTAACATTCATATAATTAATAATTGAATAATAATAATTACACAGTAATTTTATAGCAGTATCACTGATTACCCTAACCTTCTATATGCACACAGGAAGTGATTTGCAGTAACGTGACAACCAGAGGCCTTAGAAAGTGAAGGACAATTGGCAACTTCAAACTACGACAGGCAAAATAAACGTTGGTGATGCAAAGTTGGTAGTACCTAAGATAAACTTTTCTAAAGTTCCCAGGCAACCACAGGATATCATTGATTGACATATAACCTGGTAGTAAATACATTAAAGGGTTATTAAGATTAATTATGGAGTTCCACAGGGTTCTGTGCTCGGACCAGTTCTATTTACACTATACATGCCTTGCTTAGCCAGTGTTATTAGAAAGAATAGCATACAGTCTCGTTGTTATGCAGATGATACTCAGCTTTATCTAACCATGAAGCAAGATGACACACATCAATTAGTTAAACTGCAGGAATGTCTTAAAGGCCTGGATGACCTCTAATTTCCTGCTTCTAAATTTAGATAAAGATGAAGTTATTGTGCTCGGCCACAAATCTTAGAAACATGGTTACTAACATCCACAGACTGTTGATGGCATTACTTTGGCCTCCAGTAACACTGTGAGAAATCTTGGAGTAATTTTTGACCAGGATATGTCCTTCAATGCACATATTAAACAAATATGTAGGACCGCTTTTTTGCACTTGTGCAATATTTATAAAAATAGAAACATTCTGTTCCAGAGTGATGCTGAAAGGCTAATCCATGCATTTATTACTTCTAGGCTGGACTACTGTAATTCATTATTATCAGGCTGTTCTAAAAGCTCCCTGAAAAGCCTTCAGCTGATCCAAAATGCTGCAGCTAGAGTACTGACAGGGACTAGAAAGAGAGAGCAGATTTCTCCCATATTGGCTTCTCTTTATTGGCTCCCTGTTAAATCTAGAGTAGAATTTAAAATCCTTCTCCTCACATACAAGGTCTTTCCTTTTTGATCAAGCTTATACGTATTTAGGGCTGATCAGGTGACCTGAACCCTCCCTTAGTTATGCTGCAGTAGGTCTAGGCTGCTGAGGGGGTTCCCTTGATGCACTGAGTGTTTCATTCACCTCTTTTTACTCTGTTTATCCCACACTCTGCATTTAATCATCATTATTAATCTCTGCCTCTCTTCCACAGCATGTCTTTTGTCCTGTCTCTCTCCCCTCAGCCCCAACCGGTCACAGAAAATGACTGCCCCTCCCTGAACCTGGTTCTGTTGGAGGTTTTTTTCCTGTTAAAAGGGAGGTTTTTCGTTCCCGCTGTCGCCAAGTACTTGCTCATAGGGGCTTGTTTTGATTCAACTGTTTTCTCTGTATTATTGTAGGGTCTTTACCTTACAATAAAAAGCATCTTTGGGTGACTGCTGTTATTTACGCTATACGTTCCACAGACCCCCGTGATAGATCAAAATCCTCGAAGTAGCTGTGTTATATTTATTATATATTAATTTTATTATTTATATATATTTTAAGGCTTTATAAACCCTTCCCACACTCCTATAAACCTTTTGCACTCTCTTCCTACAACTTGAATGATGAAGATGATGAATTATGTAGCTGTGCAGTACTGATGGCGATGAAGGTGGTGCAGCATCCTCGCCCTCAGCTGTAACTTCTATTTCCGTTAAAGGCATAACTCATCTCTTCGTCCGAGTGATGAACATCGTTATGAGGTGTTACAGGAATACCTATATACCGCAAAATCCCACAATATAGCGAAAACCCTGTGAAACAGAAAAAGTAATTGAACTGAAATGATTGTTATGTTAGGACTGAAGCGTGAGTGGATGAAAATGTAAATGTTAAAGTGGTGGACTGAACAGCGTGAGACAGCATCAGCAGCAGGATGCATAAGGTGGATTTTAGCTTTCATTTCCTCCAGGCTCCCCTGCCCTCTGCCCAGCTTCACCTGCTGCCAGTGGCTTCATGCCCACCTTCTGTTGGTGTTTATTTCTAGACCAGACCTCCTCCCTCCTTTTCTCCTCTGGTCATCTGTCTTCCTTGCTTTTCCTCCCCTTCGTCACCCCCTCCACCCCTTTGTATTTCACATTTTCGGTCTCATTCATTTTCCCTCTGTGACCTGCTTTCCATTTTCTCTTTGCTTTTCTAGCTCCCTCCTCACATTTCTCACTGTCACTCGTTCCTCATTGGCATTTGTTCCACATGTTGTTTACCTTCCTCCCCCTCCTGCCATCTTGTTTCATTTCTCTCTCTCACCTTTATCGCTCTCTGCCTCCCTCTCCAACTTCTCCTTCTTTGTTACCTCATCACCCACCGATCCTCCATTTTTCACTGCTTCCTTTCTTCGGTCTCTTCACCTTGGCCTGGAAATCCTGGGCACGGCCTCAGGGAAACTTCTGCTCACCTACTGGTCCAGCATTAAAGGGATAGTACAATGTTTTATTCGGCAAAGCTCACTCTATATAAAAGTGTAGTTTGTTATGTTTTTCATGTAATTAATACTTTTTTATTGCCAGTATGTGACTGATTTGTAGTGTACATAAAAAACAGACATTCCCCAACTATCATGGCTGCCAGATTAAATCCAAAACATGCCAAGGTTTTTCCCACTTCCGTGTTTCAGTTCCTCTCTTCTGTTTTCATATAGCACCAGCAGTGATCAAAGCTAACAAAAATTAGTCCAAAAATTGTTCACTAACCACTAATCAGCAAACCAACAGCACAACATCCCAGCACAACACAGGCTCCAACACAGAACTGATTCGGCTTCAGATTTTCATAGCACCAACAACAATGTTAGCCAGCTAGCTTAGCTATGCAGCATCAATGTTGCTGTCACATCCAAGGTGTCTTGGTCGACATCGTAGTTGCACGCGCTTCCAGACATGAAGAGATGTACGGACGTTTTATTCCGTTTCCAGAATCACTCAGTAATTCCTGTTTGGTCTGCTTACCTGACGTGATTTCTGCCGGCACAATCAGAAACATCTCTGACTTTGGAGAGAGACGAAATATTGCAAACAAACTGTGAATGTGAAACGCTGGAAGTTAAAAGGCCATCTTTGCTTTGTGTTAAGTCAGCATGCGGCAGATCCAGCCCGTGCTGTGAGGTCTCCAAAGATTTAAACATTATTCTTCAGTCAAAGGACATGTGGCATAAACACAGAAGTAGCATTAAACAAGCTTTTCCTCGCCTCATTTCACAGATGACTGAAATACTGTGTCTGCCACAGGTTCATTTGGCTCTTGTTCAGGCCGTCGCTTACACAACAATGCCCTCTTTGTGAGTTCCCCTTCAAGTCATTTTGATCTCAAAAAGACATCTATAAATTATCATTATTGTTAATAGTGTTATCATTACAGTATTATACCTCTATATTATACATCATACTGGAGTCCCATCTGACCTGCTACTGTGAGCCCTGCCTCAGGTTTGTAATTCTTTCAGTGTTTGTATGACAGGAGAGATTACTTAATACCTTTTAACTGACTCATGTAGTACAGAACAGATACCACCCCCACAGCTTATTGTTCTCCCTCTCATTCCCAGCCATTAACAGTCGAAGGGCAAAAGTTTGGATCTGTATGCACTCAGTTTATTTGTAGTGTTTACACAGCAGTAACACAAAGCCTGCTGAGTCTCTGCTCCAACTGAGGATCACAATGACTCAACTGTTTCTCTCACCCACCATTATCAGCAGCGCAACAAAGTCAAAGGCAACTTTGTTAGTTCTGTAATATGTACAGGACCCCTGAGTTACAGTGCAGCAAGAATTCAATTAAATTTTATTTATATAGCACTAAATCACAACAGTCGCCTGAAGGGGCTTCATGTTGTAAGGTAAAGACCCTACAATAATTACAATTGGAGTCTATTAGATAAATATGATTCATACCACTGCAGCGCAGTACCTTTAATACCTATGGCATGCTCTAATCTACACTCCACTCCATCTCCATCTCCACTGTCAGAGGCTGTAAGAAGATCATTTGTAACCTTCACTAATGCTGTTTCTGTACTGTGATGAATTCTGAAACCTGACTGAAACTCTTCAAATAAACCGTTCCTCTGCAGATGATCAGTTAGCTGTTTTACAACTACTCTTTCAAGGATTTTGGAGAGAAAGGGAAGGTTGGAGATTGGCCTATAATTAGCTAAGACAGTGATGACTTTTTAAGTAGCGGTTTAATTACAGCCACCTTGAAGGCCTGTGGTACAGAGCCAACTAATAAAGACAGATTGATCATTTTTAAGATTGAAGCATCAATAATTGGAAAGACTTCTTTGAACAGTCTAGTAGGAATGGGATCTAATAAACATGTTGATGGTTTGGAGGAAGTAACTATTGAAGTTAACTCCAAAAGATCAACTGGAGCCAAAGAGTCTAAACAAATACCAGCAGTGCTGAAAGCAGCCGAACATGAAGATAAATCTTGGAGATGGTTTTTTTTTCTCTAATGGTTAAAATTTTAGATAATCTACCTCAGTGGGAGCAGAGTTTAGGTAGCTGCTCTACACTGTGTTGGCACATGGCACTGAAGAGCATAATAATAAAGGAATTAGATCCTTAAACTTAGTTACAGCACTTTAACAAAGACTCCTACTGTAATAAAACTTATTCCCCACTGCTGTGTAATCCATTAAAGTAAATGTAAATGTTACTAAGAAATGATCAGACAGGAGGGGGCTTTCAGGGAATACTGTTAGGCAGTGTTGAGGCTGTCATTTTTAGCATCTACATGGATGTTAAAATCACCCACTATAATGATTTTATCTGAACTGAGCACTAAATCAGATAAAAAGTCTGAGAAATCAGACAGAAACTCTGAGTAAGGACCAGGTGGATGATAGATAATAACAAATAAAACAGGTTTTTGAATTTCACAATTAGGGTGGACAAGACTAAGAGTCAGGCTTTCAAAAGAATTAAAACTCTGTCTGGGTCTTTGATTAATTACTAAGCTGGAATTGAAGATTGCTGCTACTCCTCCTCCTCGACCTGTGCTTCGAGCATTCTGACAGTTAGTGTGACTCGGGGGTGTTGATTCATTTAAACTAACATATTCATCCTGCTGTAACCAGGTTTCTGTAAGGCACAATAAAGCAATATGTTGATCAATTATTAAATCATTTACTAACAGGGACTTTGAAGAGAGAGACCTAATGTTTAATAATCCACATTTAAATGTTTTACTGTTTTACCAGCATGTCTTTGAAGGTGATGACTTATTTTTGCACCGCTACTGTTTGCAAAAGCCTTCATAAAAATCAAATTTGCATTGAGGAGAACCTTAAAAATAATGGGACTAGATGTACAGTATCAACAGAGGCCACACAGAAACACATGCATATGCACACACCCCAGAATCTCAGTGCTGGCTGAGGCCCAAAGGCCTAAACCCACAGGCAAGGGAAGGGGGGCCAGCCCACGATCCAGGCACATGGAAGGTGTGTGTGTGTGTGTGTGTGTGTGTGTGTGTGTGTGTGTGTGTGTGTGTGTGTGTGTGTGTGTGTTGTGAGAGAGAGAGATACTGAAAGAGAGGAGGGACAGTGTAAGAAGTGGGTGGAGATGGGATCCTGAGGGAGTGTTGAGGTGTCTGTTTGGTGCAGATCCTCTGAAGGCGCTGAAGTTGAGCGGCAGCTGAGACTCTGTCCTGTAACTGCATGTCTTTACACTCTGTCTTTTTTTTCTCATGAACTTTACACCAAACGTGATGGGAGTACGACGGCTGTCGCCGTGCTGTCAGAGGATTTGTTCTAAAGTTCCTGAAGTGTGAACAGGGAAGAGAAATTCCTGGAAGAGACGTCTAACTGGATCCCAGGTAAGGTTTCCATGCTACTCCACTCTGTTTCACTCTGCTGTTTATTGTGGACAATAATACCACTATTTAGCATCTCATTATCACACAACACCAGACAGATAGATCTATAAACACAGCAGAAGAGCTCACAAGTAGCTCAACTTTTTCCTGTAGCGCATAAACGAGCAAATGCCTTTTTCATACATATTCATGTATTTATAAAGCGCATAAAAGATTTCCCTGATGCTTTCTAATTAGTTTAGGGTGCCAGCTTTCCCCAGGAAGAGATCAGAAATTTAACAGTGAATAAATGACATGTTGTATAACAGAGAAATAAAAGTGTGAGCTGTGTAAAAGGTTCACCTTAAAATCTGACAGCTTTAGCTCAGAGCGTTTGTATGGGAGGAGGGGGTAAAGGAGCACATGTCAGCACATGCAGCCAGGAGCCTGACGTTTGGAGCTTTGGCCAATGCTTCCCTCCCTCCCTCCCTTCATATATATATACATATATATATATTCTTGAAATGCAGGTTAGAAAGTGCTGAGCTGGTCCCGTCACCTGCCTGTAGAGTCCGCCTGCATGGCCAAGCTACAAAATCAGTCCTGGTGTTTGTGATGGATGGACAGGAGATAACCTTTGAGGATAAAAGCAGTTAATTTCTCTAAAAACTGACCTTCCCTTTTTTCCTGACCTTAAAGCGTTTGTGTTGTGTGTACATTTCAGTTGTAATTTGAAGGCAAGCAAGGCAACAAACATGGTCATTATGAGCCTGGAGAGATGCCAGGCTCATAATGACCGTCTTCTTCTTCTGCTTTTGGCTGCTCCCTTAGTGGGGTTGCAGCGGTTGATCGTCTGCATTTTTCTGATCGGCATATTTGATTTGGTAGATTTTACGCTGGGTGCTTCTCCTGACGTAAGCCTGCATGTTTATCTGGACTTGCAGCTGCACAGGAGTGCATTAGCTTGTGATCTCCTTGGAGCTGGATTAACGAGATGCCATCTCTCTGATGGGGTGTGATAAATCTACTAGAAATGAAGTCGGTTTGAGTTTCAGGTTTTTTTTAAGGGGGGATTTTCTGCTGAAATCTTACAGCTGAGCACTCAGTCTGGACTGATGGGTCATTTGGCCAGTGCTGAGCCACATTTAATGACAGCGCTGATAACACAGTTGTAATGAGTCATTGAGGTAAAGTCGTAGCTGTAAGGGTGGATGAAACTGCCTGCCATGAACAAGAGATGGATGTTACCTCCGAGCTATTAGGCCGGCCTGCTGACTTGTTGAGGGGGCTGACTGAATGTCTTACAACAGAAGATTACACAGAAAACTACACAACATCAAAAAAGAGTGCTACGAGGGCAAAAAAAGGTTAAATGCACACTGATTTAAACACACACATGCCTACCAGATCAGTGACACACTTATCCACCTCCTCCTCCTCTGCACTCGCTCATCAAGTCCAAATGAGCCATCAGGGTGCCCGATTGACTGATACGTAGCTGTTCCCTCTTAGCATCATGCAATTACAGTGCAGTGTAATTTAAAAAGGTCCCCATGACCCCTCCACTCAACCCTCCACCTATCACATGATTCATACCCCCACCCGCACACAGCAGCCTTGTACCTGATAGCAGCTGTCCAGATGGTCTGTTTTGCTAAATGCTCTGCTTGTAAAACCCTGTAACAGGGTTAAAAATGCACTTTATGTTCTCTCTCCTTCTCACTTTAAACACTTGCCCCCCCCCCCACAAACCTGTCTGTGACTTAAGACTTTTTATGACCGTCAGTGGTGCACCACCACACCTTTGACAGATGCTTGAATAGTAAAAGTTCTGATTGTGCAGCAGAGCTTGAACAGTGTGTTTAACAGTAACATGTAAAAGTTGTGGTTATCAGTGCGGGCTGGAGAACTTCAGCTGGTAACTGTTAATATTTTTTATCACAGATTATGTTTAGCTGTAGAAATGCTCCGGCGGGGCGTTCGCAGCAGGCGAAGGATCTACAAGTAAAACCTCTGATTGTGTAACACTGTAGTACTGCTAAGTTTGAAGGAAAAAACAGGTTAGTGTACTTTTGGTAAAGATTTTTGGCAAATGAATTTAACTGTTACAGAGTTACAGGTCCTCTGAGTACTCAGAGAAAAAAGTGATGTAGTCTTTAGACTGTGACTCCTGCAGTGGGCATAAAGCTGATTTGGCTTGCAGTTTTTATTTCACGTGGATATCTGCTGAAGTTATGAGGAATCAAAAGTACTGGAAAAAAATAACATGAATTTTGACCCACCCCTGAGCAGCTGTGAGCATCACTCTGCAGCAGTTTGATGTCTGTGACGGAGAGCAGCAGAAACCAACATCTCTACCTGAATGTTTGATCTGTTTCTCATCATTCACTGGAGGAAACTTCACAAAGTGCATTCTGGGTAAACATTCAGGCCCATGTGGGATAGGGGGCACCTCAGGACAAGTGAGAGCAGATGAAAAGTGCCCTTTGTGCCTGCAGTTGATACCAGGATCATCTTCTAGTTCTGATTCATTAAGTTATGATGGCTCAAAAATAAATAAATAACTTTGTTAAATGTACTAAAGCTTCTGTGCAAACACTTCAGCTGAGTCTGAGCAGGTCAGGCTGGGACATTTTGGTTGATTGTATATGGACTGGCATATACAGTAAAGTAACCTCAGTAACCTCTGACTCTATCAGGCCATTGTGACCGTGTGTGTGTGTGTGTGTGTGTGTGTGTGTGTGTGTGTGTGTGTGTGTGTGTGTGTGTGTGTGTGTGTGCGTCTTAGAGAACAGCTCTCAAACTCATTTTATTTTGTGGTCCACATGCAGCCCAGTGTGACTGCATGTGGACTGGACCACTACAACTACTCACCTGTAAAGACAAAACCTCTGAAATGACCCTCTTTCTCTTTCTGGAAAGAAGTTTGAGTATTTTCTGAAAACATTTAATAAACCATGGATAAACCTCAACAGTAGATCTCAGTTTTTCCATATTCATTCCAAAAAGATGAACTCCTAGAAAACCATCAGAACGCCTCCATTCTGGGCAGCCTTACTTTGGTGCAGTAACGCAGGCTGTGACTGTTCAGATAGCGGCTCCCATCAGGCTTCATTCATAACAACTCACAACACAATACAGTGAAACGTCCAAACATTTTGCACTGTGGAAAGTCATGTGTGTGTGTGTGTGTGTGTGTGTGTGTGTGTGTGTGTGTGTGTGGTTGGGGGGGGGCATATTGGACTGTTTTTCTTTGAAACCTCCTCTGTATGTTGTTAATCCTCTTCGCTCCGTGGGGGTCAAAGGGCCTTGACCACTTGAGGCCTTTTATGCCTTTCTTGGGCAGCTGCTTTGGCTTCATTCCACAACCTGGAGATGGTCTTCAGTTCGCTGGCCACAGTCCGGCTCCATGTCATGACTGGCCTCCCGCATCTCCGATTACCTGCCAGGGCCTCTGCCAAGGGTGTGGTCTATCCACCTCCATTTTCTCTGTTTGATGATGGTGGCTATCAGTGTCTGTTTCATTCTCCTCCAAAGTTCCTATTGGAGATGATCTCCGGCCAACAGATTCGGAGAGTCTGTCTGAGGCAGTTGTTCCCAAAGACCTGCAGTCTGTTGTCCAGCTGTTTGGTGTGTTTTGCAGCCATAAAGCAGGGCAGATGTATTGTAGTGCACTTTTGCTTATTGTAGAGCAAATTAAGAGTAAAGCCTGTAATTAGGAGCATCTAAACTTTATGGACACACTTCTTCTCAAACCTTAAACATTAAATCATTTCACTTACTCCTTACTTTTGCATTTATTTCTGAAAGGCTCTCTCTGTTTAAGGTTTTCCTCACAGCTCAAATACACCCTCTCAGCTCCAGTTACAGGCCTCCATGCTCTGGCTTCAAGCTCTGATTGTGAGAGAGGTTAGTTTGGAGGTCGCGACCCTTCCAGACAGAGGTCATCATCTTAACCTCGCCCCAACCCAGTTCAGCATCTGAATTAACAGACATCAGCTGTGAAAGCTGCTAACAGAGTTTAACACCCCCCAAGAACAAACAAACAAACAAACAAACAAGAACAAACAAACAAACAAACAAACAGAACAACAAAACAAAACAAACAAACAGTTCCCAGATTGTAATCAGATTATACAAAACTGTCATTTAGGGAGGTCCGTGAGGAAGCTGGAGTTCAGCTTATATAAAAAACGAGCTCTTCTACCTACATTCAGGCTTGTTATAATGGTCTAATAATGCTGTAAAATACTAATTTATGCATGAGAACAGCTAAATGACTGGAGCTGGTTCTGCAGAGGTCAGGGGTCACAGTCATTGAGCTCTTATTGTGCAGGAAAAAGCAATAAAGAGAGAGCAGAGCTGGGAGGCAGCTCTCATCAATAAGAACAAGTCAGAGCGAGGTGGGGGCGGGATGGAGACCAGTTCTACCTCCAACCCACAGATCCCCCAGAGCCTGACTTTAATTGGTACCTGGAAGTAGGAGCACATACAGAAGGAACTGCCTGTTCTTATTTGAGTATTTTTCAGGTTATACCACACATTGTGAGCTGCAGCCTTGAAACAGTTGGCTATGTTTTATTTCTCCAGTGAAGAAACCTCTGCAGACCTCTGCTACTGAGCAGGCTGAGAAAAACAGGTGACTGGCAGTTAACGCCTTGTAGACATCCATGCAGAGTTTCCACCCCTCCTGGCCTGACATATGAAGCATTCAGCATCACGGGAAGATTTATAACTCATGGAACAAACTCCAGCTGACTAGCTGGGGGTCAAACCTGTGGCAAAGAACCCTCCTGCACCTGGTTGGTCACTGAAGTTAACCCGAGGTCTTTGCAGATCTGTGTAAACTGATTATTCTTTCAGCCATGTAGGTGCGGAGAGACTCTGAAAACAACAGGTGTACCACTAAACTCAAAACTCAGCTTGATTCCAGTGTTTTGGCTTTGTGAGTTGATTTGTGGTTCTCTGTGGAATAAATGCAGTTTCCAGAATGTGTCACAGTGTCTGTCTGCAGTGTGCTGATTGGCTGCTTGTTTGCTGCTGGAGTCTGGACGGTTTTAATGAACGGAGCTGTTTGAATAGCAGAACAGACGAGAGTTAGTCTGCAGGCAAAAGACAGCGATCGCATGAAAAAAACGGGCCATGAATTAATGATCTCACATTTGGACTTTCAGCGCGTGCATGAAAGAGCATCAGTAATGCTACACACTGTAGAAGTACAAAAAATGAAATCTGTGAGAAAATAAACAGAGCTGGCTGCACCTCGCAGGAACTACCAACCTTCAAACAAAGAGCTTTCAGAATTTCTGACTCCGAGCGGTTGCACACGCCCGACATGCCGACTGTGAAAACCCAGACTTATTGATGATCACTGATCACGTATGTTATTGTTGGGATAGGCTGATGATAAAACTCAGAGTGGAGCAGGGATCTGTGAGACGCATCGGCCAGATGTTAAAACTGAGCCTTCAACAACGGAAACACCAGCCGGTTAAACTTGTAATAAATTAACTAATCATGTTTTATTCATGTACAACTAAGAGAGGTCTTAATTAATCCAATATTACACCTTGCCATTGTGTGGTTTGGAGTAATTTTACAGACCGATTGATCATGCTACATTCCTCCGTCCCTCCACAACAAGAATAACTACTCTTAAAGTTGGTCAGATTTTAGTGAAACTCACGTACAGTGATCATCTAATGGCTCTCACACGTTTGTCGTTTTAGGGCCAATAATCCCGTGAATTGTGGCTCATGAGCTGGATGAGCTACTGCGTCACTGATGTTCTGCTCTCCTCTGAAATCACTTCACTAATCCGTCTGAGATGAGTCTGTCAGTGTTTTTAGATCATAAAATATGAAATGATTCTGGTGAGCGATATGTGAGGAAAAGAAAATGATCTGAGGGTATCTGGACCTCACATTGTGCAGGGAAGTTCTGCAGATAGAAGGCATTTCAAATAGTGCAGTGATACAGGGATTAGCAAGGATTATAATGTGCTATTCTTAAGGATTAAGAGGAGGCTACCCCCCCAGATCTCAGCTTTACCCCCCTGAACCCCTGAATCCCCTTTGAAGAAACTGGACCTCATGTTGATGTAATTTTAGCATAACTTATTATGGTTTTCCCTTTCAAAAGTATCAGTGTTTGCTTATTAATTCTTGATTTTTTTTTCTCAAGATTCAAAAAACATCTTGATGGTTTTGGGCAGTTTCATGCAGCACGCTGTGATGCTTTGGTCACTGTTCTTCATCACTTTTAAAGCCCATTCCAGGACACCAGAAAACATCAAGCTGGCTTGATTTGCTGCAGAGCTGCACGTGTACAGCCACCTTTCATCTGAAGGCGAGCAGCTGCTGGAGCACCTTGTTGTAGCACCTAATTGTCAAATTTGACATTTTGGGGTGATTTTGCTGTTAAAGGAGGAAGGACACATTCCTCTTGCTTTGTAGTCATCAGATTTGGGGTGTATTTTCACCATAAAACAAAAATGAGCACTTAATAAAGTGGCAGCAGGTGAAGCCTCCCCATCCATCACGGTCGAACGCTGCAGCCCAGACTCATTACTGTGTGAGATTGTCCTGGTGTAAAGACTGCACTGTTGTTCTTTTTAATGGGTACGGAGGAAATTGAACTCTGCAATTATGCAAATGAAGAAGATGAAAGTCTGAAAGTAAGTTTCGAATCACGTGGAGGAAAACGTGCTGCCTTCGGGATGACTGAGGAGATTAAAGGATAAAAACTTTAAACCACGCATTTAATGTTTGCGAGAAACGCCCAGCACATCAGCGGCTCACAGAGATGCAGCTGGAAGCACCTGTTGTGATGTTTGCTGGCGTTAATTGGGTTATAAATGTCAATGAGTGGTTTGTGAAAAGCTAATTACTGCTTGGCTGCACAGATGAAATAACATGACCCATTCCTTAATCGCGCTTAAGTTTAAAAATGAACTGTTTATGATTTCAGAGCACAGGAAGAGTCCACTCACCAGCACTGCAGAGCTGTGCTTGGCCATAAAATAATAAAAAGAATATTCATGGAAGAGCTTTTCGGTGAACTGAGTGCTCCTCATCAGTGGATGAGGTTTATCATTTGTCGTACAGAAAGTTTGCTTTCCGAAGCTTTCGCTAATTTCTCATCACAAATTTGAGCATTTGTCACAGAGAATGAGATCACATTTATACACTAACAGGTACTGCACAGACCATAAAAATCTCATTTTAGTCACAGACTTCAATGCGTGTTTTATTCAAATATTAAATGCATGTTATGAAGTTGTGTGTGCAGATTGAGCCAGGCCTGCTCTGACACTCATCGGTGTCCTGTCCGCTCACTTTGGGTTGAACTCCGACACCTTTGCAAACATCCAAAGAAAACCTGCGAGCTGCTGACCCTTTGCTGTTCGCTTCCTCCGTGCTCTGTTAGCTCTGCTGCTGCTGAAAGGTGGTGCTGAAAGTGCAGGCAGAATCAAGGATCTGGACTTTTAGAGACAGGACGGGAATGATATCCGATCCAAATATCTGATCAGTGCATCCGGGCATTCATTCCAAAGCTTTTCTTGTCATATATCACATCGGTTTAAACTTCCTCTTCATGGGTTAGCTCCCAGTCCTTCTTTAGAAGGCGTTATACTTCACAATGACAATAATAAATTCAATAACTTTATTTATATATAGAACAAAGTGCTGACAGAAAAGCTAAGGCAGAAAATTAAAGCTGAACATCAGGTCCAAAAGTGACTCAGGAAAAATTCAAAAAGGAAATGCTCCAAATGATGTTTGCTTATTAATTCTTTGTATGCTGCTTATAAATTGAAAGCTGTGCCGTGAATGCAGGTGAGACTGATGCGGTCTAAAACACGGCAGCGGCAGTGTACATGTGTGTCAGTGGGTTTGTCGTGCAGATGGATCATTGAGCTGTTAGAGAAATAAATAAAGCACTGTTTTAATTTATGGAAATGTGCCTCAGCTCTGTGAAACACCCACATCCCGAGCAGCTCCTTTATGTGATTACTGAGATATTAAATTTCAGCCAAATCCCAGAAAGGCTTTCCTTTTTTTTCAGAATGGGGCTGTAATCAGTGACAAAAAGCAGGAAGTGGGTTGGTGGGATTAAAACACTCACAGAGGGAACAGGAGGAGGAATAATGCCAGATAGTTTTCAGTCACAAAGGGAAAACCCTGAAATCTTTTCACTGCCTCCTGAAAGCGCTCTGTATTCCACTGCAGTTTACTGCACAGGAACCTTTTGTACAAACATAGGGTGATAATTATTGTGCTCTTTAAGCTCAAACCACACGCCCTGCCCTCCTTTGATAAAATGCCCCTGGGTTTTCAGAGCCAGACTGGCAGCTCTGTGGATCCATGATTCAACTTGTTGCAGGAGTCATCACACAGGAAATGGATGACTACCTTCACACTGAGTGAAGGACTCTGCGTGCCTAATGTTCAGCTCCTCGTAGCATGGATGAGTAAGAAGATAAGGCACAGAGGGGACACAAGATTTTCAACTAAGCTTTCTGATTAGCCTGCAGACTGAACTCACTCTGAGATTTAAAGCTGTACTATGAAGTCAGAGCAGGCGAGAGAAGTTTCCACTTTGAAGCTGATTGTCCCCACCAACACTCAGGATAACACATCTGCATATTTTTTTTGAAGAGGTTCAGTTTTTTCTGTTTGTTTGTTTGTTTGTTTGTTTTATGTTCTGTTGCTGGGACATGATGAAAATGAATGTAAATTTAAGATGAAATGATTACACTAAAAATAAAAACACAGACATGATCTTTGAAAAAATGTACCAGCATGCATACCTGTGGTAAAACTTTGTATAGGTACCACAGATAAGATGCAGATCAGTCCCCTGTGCTAAAAATGTCCTGTGAAAGAAGCTGCAGAGAGAGAAGCAGCTGTGAGAGGCGACCCCGGCCTGATCACGCTGACAGATGGAGCCGGATGACAGGTGAAAAGAGGAAGCTGCAGAAGCAGTTATGTCTGAGCTGGGCGCCATAGGGGGCACGTTGAAATGTGAGCCAGGACACTGCAGCTGAACATGTAGCTGCAGGTTAATACCTGGAACACACATAGGGAGGGAGCAGTGTGTGTGTGTGTGTGTGTGTGTGTGTCAGCAGTGGTCAGAGTTTCCTGTCCTGTTTGGATAAAAGCAGTTTCAGGATCAGTTTAGTTAAATTTGATAAATCCTCCTCAGCTGGAGAGACTGACTGACCTCAGACTGACTATGATGACACATTAATGTAACTTTAACATTCTCCACTTGTAGGCCACAGTTGTTGTTTAGGTCGCAGTGCAGTCTGGGTGATTCCACTTTAATCCGAGTGTACCATTACTGAGGAGGAAAACACGGTGAGCATTACTCAAACTGTACATCAGCATGAAGACTCTCACAGAGGCACTGAGCGCTGACTCTACACTTACCGTTTGTTTATGAAGAGCTTCCACCACTTCCTGTCATCAGCTGTTAGAGGAGCAAACTGTTTTATGATAGCTGTAAACGTGGTCCTGCATCCAGCTGCATCTACGTGTCTGTATCCGTCTGAGCAGCAGCTTCGGCCTGAGCGGGAAACACTGAGCTCTACAGACCGCTGAGCGCACTGAATGGACACTCTGCCACTTCCTGTATGATCTGGACTGGATCGCGATTGGGTCACTTTCAGTGGATGGTTTCCTGCCAGCAGGAGAGCGTCTGATATTTCACCTTTATTTCTTGGTGTTTTGACTCCATGAGGGAGAAAACTGAATTTGTGATGTTTGGTTTTAGTTGTTCTCATAACCAAACTTATCAAATTTATCATCAGAGAAGAGCTGAGAACTTCTGGTCATCCTTCCTTCCTCCTCTTCTGTGAAGGTTAACACGTATTTCCGTTGACTGGAAATTTCAATCAAAAGCAGCTCGTGGTTTTTCTAACTTCACTCCATTAGAAATAATCCCGCCAGCTCTGAGGCGCAACCGACCTGCATCATCAGCCATCGTTTCAGATGCAAAGTGATGACCTTATATATTTACATTAAGCACTTACATTTTGTAGCATATAAAGGCCCACAACCCAGCATACGGCCTTCCTTTAGTGCACCATGTGATAAGTGCACCAGCACCACAGCAGCTTAATATGAACACGTGCTTATGAAACAAATGATTTGTGAGGTTTATTACACGCCTGGTTCAGAGTTCATTAGATTCAAATGGATTTCATCATGTTTTAGTGTTTTCCAGTGAGAGTGGAATCCATCTTCATCTCCTCCTCTAGTGCTTTTATTTCAGCATTCCACGAAGAAGCATTAGGTTTGTCCCGTGACTTATGATGTTCCCAGTTAGCGTTCGATACTCTGATATCACACTGTGCAGATTAATACAGAGCAGACTACAGAGTCATATGTAATCTCCTTCAGTGAGACTTGTTTTAAGGAGTTTTTTTCCCACTGCTTTTCCATACTTTAATCACTCATTTTTAATAGAATAGCTGCCCTCCTAAGTTCAAGTTCAAAGCTTTATTGTCATACGCACAGTGAAGAAACATTGTTTCCCTGTACAATGAAATTTTTACCTTGCTGCCCACACTGGATGTCAAAATACCAAAAATAGAGAAAATTAAGCATGCAATAAAAATAAATATAACTGGAAGAATAACAAGTTATGTACATTGTGCATAAGTTCTCTTTAAACATGTACAAAAGCAAATCCCATTACCTGATATCTAAAACATTAGTGGGAATATTTTTGAAAAGAGACTGAAATTGAAACAAACAGTTGAAAGATTAAAGGACAGATTATACATCATACACACAAAATAAGAAAAACGTGAACAAGAACAGCTCCAAACACAACCTTTCAAAATGTTTCAGGGAAATCAGAGAATGCAGGTTTTGACCACTGCAGCTTTATTGACAGTCAAGATTATTACAGGAAAGTGGGAGAAGAGATGTGGCAAAGAACTCGAGCCCTCGGTGCCCCAGTAAGAATGCAGTTTCATAGTTTTCTGTAGCTCGTTCTGTTTGTAGGTAGCAAAGTATCTGAATCCAGAGGATCAGCTAATGCTGGAAGGTCCTGCCACCTCATGTCGTACATCATTTGTTTAAATTCAATCAAAGTGCGGCGGTAAGCAGGTAATCTTTGCAAATAAACATCATACAATGCTGCTCTTTGATTTCTAGGGAGCATCAGCCACATTTTTATGTAAAAAAATCGCATTATATATTTATATCATATAAATAAATCTGTAATTAGATTGAAATTAGCTTGGATTTTCTTTCACTTTAAAATATATATTCAAACATGAGGCTGGATTAGACAGCTTTGTCTGAGAATACAGTGCTTCACTTGCTTGTAACAATATAAAATGATCATTTACATAAAGTCATTCTGCATAAGCATAAATATTGCTGGAGTTTTGACCAGTTTAGCCAAACTGAACCCCAAAACAACCCAAAGGGAACCAAAAAGTCTGAGTTATGGCTCCAAATGTGTGGCCCAACGGAACAAGATGCCCACAACGAGTTCAAAGAGCTTTTAATAAGACAGAAATAATTACCTACAAGGATCAAACATAAAAAATGGAGATGGAGGTCCTGCTAAAGCAGAAGAAGAATCTGGATTGGACTGCTTCAGGCATTTCATTTCAAACAGATTTGATAAGCATATTTTCTCCCTCTTAAACCTGTAATTATTACACTGAGGACGACTTATAAACTGAGATCAATATGGAATTGATGTGTGAGCATGTACTGTGACATGGGAGCCAGACAGTATTCCAGTAGCCTGTGAGCTAAAATAAAAAATAAAAAGTCCTCAAACACCGAAACAGTGCATCCAAAATGTCCCCATACAGATGATGGTGCGAAAAACCCGGCAAGGTTACGAAACACCTTCCCTCGCTTTCGAAATCCAAACAGTGACTCTGGCGGTTGTAATCTGATCATATATCGCCAACTGAGTGGAGATAAAATCCCTCATATCTGTCACCATCCACTGAACCCTCCAGCGCCAGCCTACCTGGAGACACGGCCGATGTTCAGCGTGCCCGCGAGAGCTATTTTTCTAACCCCTATGACTTCTGATAGTTTTTGGTATTCATAACTTTCTGGCACAATAAAGACATTTTTTTTTTGCTTTGTCCTTTTGTGTGTTCAGATTTTTTTATGTAACTGAAACTCAATTGACTAACAGTGGTGTGGAGATGGAGATACTCTGTTTGAAGTGGTTAATTTTTGTTGAGGAGCGAAGGAACAGGATGGAGGCATGAGAACTTTTCATCTCTCTGATTTCGGAGAAAGGAATTTCTGCCCTCCAGATCATTCTGATAGCTCTTTATGCTGGATGAGCTGTCAGAGAGGATCAAAGTGCTCTGACCTCTGGTTCACCTTTGCTCTCTGTTCTGGTGCTATGAAATCCCAGCTACACGTTGTGCACATGTTTTTCCATATTGCTTGTGCACATTGGACTCTTTGCATTCCTCTAAAGGACATGCAGAGAGTGTTAAAGCAATGATTGTGTGTCAATTGTGTGTTCTGTGTCTTTAGGTCCCTTGTGAGTTACTTTTAGTGCAGTGTTATCTTAATGGGAGTGCAGCCAGCGCACAGTCTGATATGGTCTTTTACTTTCCCCACATTGTACATGCTGCTTGTGCTGTCAATCAGAGGCTTTGCATGGACCAAAGAGAAACACGGAGATTTGCCATGACATGGTGATTTAAGAGATGTTGATTGAGGTTATGTCACTATGGCTACACACTGATCTATTGAAGCACAGTTCTAACAGATATCGTGGGAGATCCGTCGGTCCATCTTTGGAAACCTGCGAGTTGCTTTCGATGGCTGCCGGTCACGTTGTGCGGCAGCTCCACTGCGATTATGAGTTTGAATGAGAAATGTGAAGTCTAAATCATCATCAGTGACATCCACACGCCTAACCCTACAGTTTGGAGAAACTCAAAAAGGCTTTGTTTGGAAGGAAATGTAAGTAGTTTTTGATACATGTCAATTATAATAAATGTATTTTATTTTTTCCCTGACTGCCAAGACCTGGGAGGATAACAAAAAATGGGAAAAGCAGTGGGTTAGGATTGGCAGGATTTGTTGTGACTACTTCATGCAGAAGATGTCAGAGCTTGAGGGACCAGCTTAGTGCCACCGTCTTTTCCTAAAGCTACCCAGGTTTAGTGTCTGAAGTTTACCAAGAAGTCAAAGAGAAAGTAAAAACCAGAATGGTCTCAGCAGGACATAAAGCACATTCTCCTGGCTGATGACCCTGCTCCACCATCCCTCCCGTCTCTAAAACAGGGCTGTTATCTCTCACTGCAGCTGGGACATCAGTGCCACAGGACAGCCTGTGCACAGGGAGGAAACACAGATGGAATGTGATTAAAAAGTACTGTTCCCAGGATGAGCGCATCCTTGGCACATTTATAATATATAATAAAAGGTGCTGTTTAATTTGATATTTCAGTGCAAGAAAAGAAACATCTAAGAGATATGTTTGAGCATTGTAGAGTGAGGTGTAAATGCTGGCTACAGAGAGTGGCGGTTGTGTTCATGTGTTTAACTTTTTGAGCTTCCCCGTAAAAGGTTATGGGTACAGCAATTTGGTGACTCATGCCTTCAGGGAGAAGTCTAAAGCACATGCAGCAATCGCCAGTGCAGTCAGATCAGCTCTAAACCACCCACTGTCATCTGCACGATACCAGGTCATCGAACTGTAACTTCCTCCTCGCAGCTCCGCTGTGACTGAAGGCTCGAAAGCGATTATTTAGATCAGCCCTTGCTGCTGATGTTCAGCCTCAGACAAATGATTAGTGGGGCCGTTCGGGCTGAAAAAGCTTCTTGGCATGAAATGATTGGGTTGTTTTACTTGTTTTACCTTTTTTGTCAAGACAAGTTAGGACAGGTGTGTGACACCTCGCCACTGCCTCCCCTCTGCTGTTGTGTCAATATGCTTTCTCTGTTGTCCTCTTTGTGTTGGAGCTCCAGGGAAGTGATTGGTCTATTTACAAAATAGCAGCGAGTGTACATTTCGTGTCTTCTCCGGTGATGTACAAGGCTGTTGTCTCTCCCTAAATGCTTTTGATACATGGCATTTACTCGTCTCCTTTCTGTCTTTTTCTCTTTAAACAGATGTGAAAATGTTCAGGGAGGTACTTAAGATGGCAGCTTCAGGAGCAATCCTTCTTATTTTCACCACAGCCCTCGTGTCCGTGATGAGATGCGAAGGCAGTTATAGACTAGGAAAAGGCAGCTCTCCTTTGCTGTTTACACACCACTTCTATAACGCTGCCATCAATGAGAACTCTGCCCCACGGGTGTACGTTGAGACACACGTGAAGATGGGCATTGAAGTGACGGATCCGAGCTGGGACATCAAATATAACATCATCTCAGGTGACGATGATGGCTTTTTCCAAGCAGAAGCGTCCAAAGTTGGGGATTTCTGCTTTCTCAGGATCAAGACGCGCAGCAGTAACTCGGCTCTCCTCAACAGGGAGGTCAGGGACTCTTACACTCTCACTGTGGAAGCAAAGGAAAGCACTTCTGGCTTCCAGGCAATGACGAAGGTCTCTGTCCAAGTGCTTGATACCAACGACCTGAAGCCTCTATTCTACCCGGCATCCTACAACGTGGCCATCAGGGAGGATGCGCCACTAAAGTCAAGTGTCACCAAAGTTAGTGCCACAGATGCCGACATTGGGAGCAACGCCAAGTTTTATTACTCTTTCACCAGCAGAGCTCACCCGTTTGTCGTCGACCCGTTCACGGGCACAGTCAGCCTCGTCAAGAGGCTCAATCACACTCGCACACAGCAGTACGACCTCACTGTGCTAGCAGAGGACAGGACAAAAAAGATATCTGGTGTTCAGAAGTTTGGGAATGTTGCCAGGGTCACAGTAAACATACAAAAGATGCCTATGGCATCTCCAGTTATCACACCACCCCCTGAAGCTACAGTGTCTGCAGATGGAAAAATAAATATTAATGTCCATGTGGAGGAAGGCGTTAAGCCAGTGGAAGCCCTTAATATTGTTGGAGGGGATCCCCACAAGTGGTTTGAGGTAATCCCCTCAGGTGCGCAGGGCAGTGACTTCCAAGTGATCTCTACAAAGAGGATTATCTGGTCTCAAACTCCTTTTGGGTTGAATCTTTCCCTGCAAGCTAAAGACAGGAGCTTGCCAAGTTTCCTCTCTCCAATCACACTAATCCACATTCCAGCCTATCATTACAGCCCGCTGGCGTTTTTGGAGGACACCTACATTGTGACTCTGAGTGAATTTTCACCCCCTAAGACTCATGTGCTTAAGCTTTCTGTCAGCTCAGGTCCCTTTAACGTTACCTTTAGTATCAAGAACAATCCGGACAGTTCTAGTTTTAAGATAAATCCTAAAACTGGGATTATAGTAACAACTGTGAAATTTGACTATGAGAGGAAAGATCGATATGAGTTTGATGTAATGGCGAATCATGGTGAAGCCGAGACTCACGTCGTGGTGGAGATAATGGATGAAAATGATAACAGCCCACAGTTTACACAGACGTCCTATCAGGCCACACTGGATGAAAACAGTCCCGTTGGCAGCAGCGTGTTGAAAGTAGCGGCGTCAGACAAAGATAAAGGCAAAAACGGCTTTGTGACTTATGCTATTGCAAATTCAGGCTCTCTACCTTTTACAATAGATCCGTTCAGAGGCATCATCTCCACCTCGGAGCATTTGGACTACGAGCTGATGAAACGGCGGTATCACCTGAGAGTGTGGGCATCTGACAGCGGCAGCCCCTTCAGTCAGGTCAGTGAGAGCCCCGTGACGATAACGCTGAACAACATCAACGATAATATCCCTCTGTTTGAGCAGGTGGGCTGCAACGTTACTGTACCTTTGGATTTGCCTGTGGGACACACAGTTGCGGAGCTGTCAGCTATTGATTTAGATGAGCTGCAGCAGCTGAGGTACGTCATCGAGTCAGGGAATGAGCTCCAAGTGTTCGGGATCGACTCTGTGTCCGGAGCTGTCACTCTTAAACAACCGATCCCCTTGCTGGCAGGTTCATTCACTCTGAGAGTTGTAGCCACTGATGGAAAGCATCACTCTGAAGCGTCCGTTGTCAGGATAACTGTTACCAACCGAGGTGATGATGCAACGCTGCACTGCCAGGAAACGGGCATTGCCAAACAGATCACGGACAAACTGATAGAGTCAATCAAACCCATTTTAATCAATCAAGAGGAGGATACATTCTCAGATATGTACATCACCAACCGACATTCTCCCAAGTTTGACACAAGCATTCCTAGTTCGATTGAGCTCGCTGAGAACCATCCCTTAAATTCCACCATTGTTCAGTTCAAAGCAACGGACAATGACTCTGGGTTCAATAGTAAGCTTGTGTACGCCATATCAAGTGGGAACGAAGATGGCTGTTTCTCCATTGACACATTCTCTGGTGACCTTCAGTTAATTTGCCCACTGGACAGAGAGAGTAAGGAGTTCTATATTTTGAACATCACTGTTTACGACTTGGGAACACCCCAAACTTCTGCTTGGAAATTCATTGCCGTCAATGTCATGGATGTCAATGATAACCCTCCTGTTTTCGATCAGCCCAGGTATGTCATCCACGTGCCTGAAAACCAGGAGGTGGACTCGGTTATTTTTACAGCTCGCGCAGTGGACCTGGACTCAGATACAAGCGGTACAGTACAGTACTCCCTCCTGACGTCTACTGACATGTTCATGATTGATAAATTCACTGGAGAGCTGACTATGACGGGCAGACTGGATCGAGAAAGTTCACCCAGGCATGATCTCCTCATCGAAGCGAGAGACCAGGCTAAACTCGGCCCTCAGCTGCTCTCCACTGTTGACGTGATGGTGATTTTGCAGGATGTAAATGACAATCCGCCGAAATTTGTGCCCAAAGTGTACAAAATAAAAGTTCCAGAAGATGTTCCTGTAGGCACGCTGCTCATCTGGGTGGAGAGCGTTGACTTAGATCTGGGCAGTGGAGGCCTCATTACCTATAACCTCAAAAACACAGAGAGTGGGATCTTCCATCTCGACTCCTCCACAGGCGCCCTCACCCTAGAGAGAGAGCTGGACTTTGAGAGGCGGCCATCGTACAACCTCACAGTCCGAGCTGTTGACCACGGCCTCCCTCGATCCCTGTCATCATCCTGCTTTGTGGAGATTGAGGTTCTAGATGTCAATGAGAACCTCCACCGGCCAATGTTCTCAGAGTTTGTCTATGAAGCTCTGGTGACGGAGGATGCGGTGGTAGGGACGTCTGTAGTAACTCTGACTGCTTCAGACAAAGACCTGGGCAGAGATGGCGTCATCAGGTACCACATCCATGATGGCTCTGGCTTAGGAGTGTTCACCATCGACGAGGAAACAGGTAACTAACACCTGGTGATTGTATTTTATCTTTCTGTGTACCAGGAATAATGATGTTGGTAATTTTCAGTTAGGTGTGGAGACTGACAGTGCTGTTGTATCTTAGCTTAGTTCAACAAAAAGACTGTAAAAAGAGCCTTCTTGTCTCCAAAGGTTGCTCCTCTAAAGCTCACTTATTAACACGCTAAGTTAAAATCATACAAAATCAAAGTTTACAGTGTAAAAATCAATTGTACATTGAGTTTTATGCCACATAGTTACCCATGTGTTATGACCCAGGACAGCTACTAAATGAAGCTTGCAGGGAGATTGCTGTGCAGAGCCTTTCCTCAGTTCCCTGTAGAAAGGTCAAAGGTCAAAACTGGGTGTGCTTTGTAAACAATAATTAGCACTGCAGTGTAAATTAAATGGTACAAATGATTTGCTGCACAGTGTTGCGTGGTAACATTTTTCTTTTCCACCACTGTGACACGCCTGAAACACGTTGCCACTGTAGATCTTTACAGCGATGCGTTTCCTCATACACTTTCCCCGATAAAGTGGGACGTGTACATGCTTGCAGAAGCGGTTCCTCCTCTCAGGTGGTTAAAGTAGTTTGTATACTTTTCCATCAGCATATCCTTTGCAGAGGATATCCTGTGACCTTGCGTTACATTAGCCTGCTTCTGCACATAAGGCTGAGATAAAATCAGGCTGAATGGAGGTCACTGTGGAGTTGCACTGTAATACCCTCAGGGCATCCAAATTTAAATAGCTTCTCCAGGCCACTATACAGAGAAGTACATTTCCATTGTGTTTTGGCCCTGCAGTGTCCCTGTGTGGGCCTCTTCTTAAACATATTAAGCTAACACAAATATGTGACACATTTGTCTGAGCAGGGCATTGTTTCAAATCTCCCAACCCACCTCTGGGCTCCCGTCCAGATTATTTTTTAAAATGCAAACAGGCACCTTAAGCTCAGTGAAAGCCCCGGTGGCTGATACTTCCTCCCAGGCTGTTACAGTTATAAAGCATGAAGAGATTATATTGATAAATGATCCATTCCTGTGACAGGCCAGCATGTTCGGAACATGCAAATCCCAGTGCAGAGTTCACAAGTGAAAACAGTGATTTACCTGCACCGTTTGTGTGTCTCAGGGATGATCCGTACGACAGAGACGCTGGACCGCGAGACGGCGCCTCGTTACTGGCTGTCTGTCTATGCCACCGATCTGGGGACCGAGCCTCTGATCTCCTGGACTCACGTCTACATCGAGGTCCTGGACATTAACGACAACGCTCCTGAACTTTCTCAACCGATGTATTTCACATTTGTCCCAGAGAACGTGGATACGGTCAAGTCCATCATCCAGGTGTCGGCCACAGACGTGGACACGTCCTCTGAGGGGAAGCGTTCCTTCCAGATCCTGGAATCCCATCAAACGTACTTCAACATAGATCCTGAGACAGGTAAATACACTTTTTACAAGTTCAAATAAAGATTAATCAAAGGAGACCTTAATGAGCTTTATACGTGCCACAGAAAGTCTTCCAGGCTCTGAAGGCATCTTTCCAACATGGTGATGTTATGTGATTTATCTGACTTAACAACTTAGCACCAAAGTCCATGTTATTGTCTGGAAACTCAGTGGCTTTTAAGTGAGCATTTACATGGATAATCCATGCAGGTGCACTAAAGGATGGTAAGAGTCCAGGCATTTTCTTCCAGTTATCCAGGTCAGGGTCACAGTGGGCTGCAGGGTCTCAGCAATCATAGAGTAAATAGTTCTCATATAGCACTTTTCTACTCTAGCTGAGCACTCAAAGCGCTTTATACACCCAGGCAGAAAAATTTAACATCACCAATTACCCAGCATGCATGTCTTTGGACTGTGGGAGGAACTCGCAGAGTTCAGGCAAAGCAGCGTATAAAGCCGCTTTTACTTCATTTTTGCAAAATGCTCCAGCAGGGGGTAGTATTGCAGGGGCCAGGCAATGTTGCGGCAATACGCATGTTGGGCTACTTTACGGATGAAGTCACCAGAAACAAACAGTCCTTGTGAGTACTAACCAATCAGCAAATGGTCAGCACTCGAGCTCTGCCCACAAAGTTCCCAAACTTTCAGAAAGCATTACCCCAGAGCAGATTCCGAAATAATTTCCCTGGAACTTTATTTAGCCCCTGAAATATACTGAGCGCCTCCAAAGGTTCCCAGTTCCTGGGCAAAGCACCTATCTCCACTGGGTTTCTGGCCTTAAATAAAGCTCCTGTGTCCTCTGGTAACTGATAAGCTTCACATTCTGCTCAGATCTCACACAAAACACTTTCCACAGATTCAGTAGAAACCTCGTGGGTTCAACTAGAGTTATTTATTTATTTATTTGTTATTGTAGGGTCTTTACCCACAATACAAAGCGCCTTGAGGCGACTGTTTGTTGTGATTTGGCGCTATATAAATAAAATTGAATTGAATTGAATTGAACTAGAGTGGAAAAAAGCAAAGTTATGTGGTTTCGTCCAACAAGTAGGCTTTAAAAAAAAAAATGCAGGCATGATTATTTTGTTCTGCACTTTAAGTTATTCTTAGGATACAGGAGCATACATTTGACCAGTTTTCCAGCCTTGGCTGACGTCTCATCCCAGTTTAATATATTCAGATCATCCCTGAATCCTGTAACTGAGGCTTTTAGTGAGCAGCGTATGAGCAGGCAGACATACACTAACTCCGGGATGTAATTGGATCGAGTTGCTCAGTGTCGTTCTGGTATTTCACAAGCAGCTCGAGCAGAAAAAGAGGCTCCGTGCTCTGATTGATTTACGTCTTTGTTCAAACTCCCCTTGTGTTTAAAGAACATCTGGCAAACCTCTGTCGCAGTGTTTTGGCATATCTGTATTTGTTGCCATGTTACATTTTGATCGGTAGGTATGACTGCAGTTGTAAAAAACTAACAACGTTATTTCCCACAGCGGGGAGGGGGTATTGAAAAATGGTTGGTTTCCTGTAATGCAGTGTTGCAAGCATGAGCTGCAGAAGCTAGGTGTGCCGCATGGAGGGCAGAGTTCACAATATACCTCCATAATAACAAGGTCCCAGAGAGTCACGCAAAAAGGCAGTCACATGTGACTTCCAAGTAAAAAAAAAAACAAGAAAAATGTCTGCATGGCAGGAAGAATAATGAAGCCTCAATATCTCTGCCTTCATTGCTGACAGTTGCAACTGAATCACCTGCAAGGACTTTGAAGTTGAAAGTGAAGTTGAAATAAGTGTCACATTAGCTGTGATGCTACAAGCTGCTACAAGCCCTGTCCCTGTCCTCTAATATGCTGTGCTGTTTGTCCAGGCCCGAGGCCAGAATACCGAGGGATTACTGAGAGACGTCACGCAGGTGGAGAGGGCCGGAGGTGCTCTGCCAGCTGAAGTGTGTCATATTAAAACAAGCATTTTTGTGTAAATGCAGGTGTATTTGTTATCCATTTACTCATGCATAGAAGCAGAGGATGAAATGTGTTGGGTTGAAAAGGGTTATTGTGCCTTTGTGTTCCTTTTGTATTCTGAGGATTTCCTAAAATCGTGCAGGCTGAGGTCAGCTGAGTGACACTGACCTAAATTCTTGCAGAAAAGTGACTGAACTTTATGTTTTATTTCTGAGCACCAAACTGTAAAGCTAAAATAAAAAAATTAATTAAATTAAATAAAAATAAAATAAAATAGAAATTAAAGCAGTGGCTAAGTACTAAAAAATGCAGTTCCTCTGCAGTCCAGCAGAGGCGCCACAGTGAGTCAGTCCCCATAGACTCCTGTGTTTACAGCCTGACAGAAACTGCTTTGGTCTCTATAACTAATTTGTCCCTTCATGTCAACAATCCAGTGCTTAAATAACTCACCTGTTTAAATAAAGTTTGCATTATTATTATCTGACTGACAGGTGGATGGCGACACAGGCGGCTGTAGCTGTTAGCTGTCTGCTAGGCTTCGCCTCAGCTAGCTAGAGTCCCAGAACTGGACCTCTGGACCGTGTTTGTGTTGTTTGAGCCTTTTGGGGCATTTTTAATGCAGTTATCTGACCAATAATTTGGCTGCTGAGGCTTCATTGGACAGACCGTCCAAAAAGGCGGAGCTCTTGCCAATAGCTTTAACGCTTTAAACGTTCTCATCAGTCAGAACTTTGCAGCATAAAAATATAATACACAGTATATGACCCAGCCCCTCTGCACAAATGCTGGTCTGCAAAGTTAGTGGACTGCAGAGCTCTGGCCTCAGCTCCTTCCGACACATTTGGGATGAACCGGAATCTAACTGGGAGCTCATCTTCCACCTCCAGTGCTCACTCACACTTCTGGCAGTGTGGGAGAGAATCCCTTCAGCTGTGTTGGAGCGGAGGGTGTCATGGCTTAAATCAAACAGGGATTATAATACGAGGTACAAAAAGCATTGCGGGGATGTGCTGACTTTGTCTCTGACCTTTTACTTGAAGATGGCGAACTAAACTGTCCTGAAAGACCCTTGAAAACAAAGAATAAAAGAGCTATCTTGTACCAGCTTACATAGATTAGAACCCCAGTGTGTGGGGAGGGAGCTCACGTTACCTGGAACATGCTGTTGAGGACAGCTCTTTAGAACATGACCCACCTTGTCTTATATCTTACAAATGAACCTCCTATTAGTAACGTGAGGTGAAACCTGTCATGCCTTGACAGGATGAAAGTGACTCATGTCTGTAAGCTGGTTTTTCGCTTATATTCTCCCAACCTGGAGGTTATACACCGCCGCACTGCGTCTGATTCAGCTGAGAAGAATCAGGAAGGATTCCTGCTTTAATGGATAAGTGCAAATTAAATATTGTTGTGTGCGTTTTGAGAAAAATCGAAGCTGCGGGAGGCTCTATTACGTGTTGTTTGTTGACAAGGCCGGGCAAGTCTGGAATGTGCCCACTTCATTAGCATTTTGCAACAGCAAATTCCTCAAAAGGCTGCAGGGTGTTTTTGATCCTTAAACTGATATGATGTGAGAATTCTGCTGTTTTCCTGTATTTGTCTTTTACATGCTTAAGATTCACAAATCACTCACCAGGAGTGTATATCTCACATGTAAGGGTGACTTTCCTACTCATAACAAATCATGTGAGGCCAAAACAGAGCAAATTGTTCCAAATATCTTTTTACATGAAGTCAGAAGGCCACACTATTGTCTCAGGTAACACAGTCTCAATCCCAGAGCCTCCCGCTGCTGAATGATTACATTTAACAAGGTGAGTATGATAGACAGTATGAAAGATAGATGCAGCCAGTGTGATTTCACACACGGGTTTTGAAGCCGTCATGTGTTTTGGCCTCTGCCATGTTGGATTTTGGAGTCAGAAGTGACCGTATGTGGATGATAGGGTGGAGTGCTAAGTCATCAACAGTCTGCACCCACAGACTGCATGGGAGTGTCACACAGTCACAGATACATGCTAATGAGTGCTCAGAAACATCCAATTAAAATCCCAGAATTTCACTCTGTAAACTGGAGCTCCGCCTCCTTGGACGGTCTGTTAGTCCAATGAAACCACAGCAGATAATTGCATTAAAAGGCTCCAAAGGCTCCAACAGCACAAACAGGTCCAGTTCAGGGACTCCAGTTAGCTGAGGGGAAGCCTAGCAGACAGCTAGCAGCTACCACAATAAAATCTCATTTTGTTCCCGGTCGGACACTTTGGAATAACGTGAGCTGTTCAAATTCCGGTTGACACGTCGTCAGTTTGTGAAGCAGACCTGCCTGCTGCAGTCTGCGTGCAGCGTTGATGTTTGTAGCATTTAAAATCCTCTAAACGATTCATTCTGTGTCTGGATGCACCTCGAGACCATCTCAGGTCCGCTCAGAACGTCTGCAGTGATCACGTCAGTCGCTGTAAATCCCTCTCCGAGCTCCCGTTGGCCCAGTAATGACGGGCTCTTTCAGGCCTGGTGCTGAAAGCTCGGGTGGGGACTTTTAAGCTATTTGCTGTTACAGGCAGTGATAATGGCCTCTTCTTTCCTTTTTGACTCATTGGTATTTCTGAAATGGTTCTCAGAAATTTAGGATGTCTCTCTTTAAAAGTGACTGAAATATGTCGGCATTAAAGAAAGAAGAGGAGTAAACTGTGACGTGAACCCTGTGAAAATGAGAAGGAAACAACCAAACTGGCCTGTGAGGTGGGGGACAGCTCTGTTTGTCTTCACACGGTTTTGACAGGCGTCCTGGATGGCTGAGTGAAAACAGGCGGCGGGGAGAGAGCGGAGTTCAGCCATCGTTCCCACGTCTGCACTAATGACAGAAACACACTTTCTAATGTGCCCCACCTGTCCCAGCGATGCCCTCCCAGCACGGCTTGTTTGCTCTGTCATAAAAGGACTCAATGACCCCCAGCGGGGTTTCCTTTGCTCCAGTTACGACCCCCTCCTCTATCTGCAGCTCCCACTCCTCCTCATTTGTGCCTCCTGCCCTCAGTCCTAACAAACAAACTGAGGTCTTTCTCAGAAAGACTCAGTCCTGCTCATGGAGCCATCAGGCACTGCTGAAGGTTTTAGACTTTGGGCACACAAAATATCATTCGTTTGGAGTAGTTTTATAAAGAGAAATGGGATTTTTTTCCCTGCTTTATTTCTCTTGCTTGTGCTAATGTAGATGTATGTTGAGTGAGTTTGCGGTGCCTAAACGATCCCGATGCTTTGCCTGAGGCAGCAGCTTGTTCCATTATCCAGTTTGTGCGATCAAAATGAAACTGGAGGCAGACAGTTCATCTTTAAAGTAAAAGCTGTGTCTTTAAAACTTTGCGGCTCCAAAGAAGAACATTTAAAATTGTAAACCAAACATGAAGAAATTATTCTGTTTCTGGAGTTAGGGTTGCTTTGATTCATGTATGTAGGCTATGGAAGCACTTTATGGTCTTCAAGTTCTTTATTTAACAAAGAACATTGAACGCTGTGGCGCAAGGAGGTGATTAAATATTGAGTGTTGATTTCTATTGCCGTGGTAAACTAGTCTACAGGCTCACAGCTGAGCATAACACATATTTTTAAGATTATTAGGTGATGCCAAGTTGTGATAAAGTCAGAGAGGCGAGGCTGAGATGGTTTGGACACGTGCAGAGGTGGGAGAGAGGATATACCGGACAAAGGATGCTGAAGACGGAGCTGCCAGGCAGGAGGTTATTTTCTCAAAGTCAAACGTCGCTGGCTCTCAGTGAACCTTACGCCCACTGGATTTTTTTCCTGCCTTTCACAATAAAAGTGCTCAACATGTGCAACATGTAACAGAGGAAACTCTTGTTGATGATGAACTGCAGCAGTCTATGCTGGGTTGTAAGCTTGAAATAAAATCTTAAAAAATAGTGTTATATAAAACATGAAGTATTAGTACTTTAGGAATTTAATCTCTCCAGTCTACCCTGGGTTCTCCTCCTGGTAGGACAGGCCAAAGATATTTCACCCTGGAGGCACCCAGGAGCATCCTAATCAGATGCCCCAACCACTTTAACTGGCTCCTTTCGATTTGGAGATTGGAACTGCAAACAGCTCCACTGAGAGCTGGAGGCCACCACCTGATGAAGCCAACAGAGTGAAGTCCAACACCCACAGGGCACGAGGCTGACTGACTGCCAGCAATGCAGACAAAGCTCTCACTGCAGTTGTACAGGGACTGAATGGCTCATAACAGCAGGTCAGACACCTCATACTCCCACAGCTCCACCGCAGGATACCTCGAAGGATGCGGTCGAACAAAAGACCCCAGACAGCATTGCCCCTGGGATTACTGGGACACTCCACTACAGTAAGATGGCGAGTCAGAGGGGAATTTATTGATTTATTTTAAAATACAGTGTTCACAGGGAGGGCTGTCCACACATGCTTAGGAAATATCATGTTTCCTGTACAAATCACAGAGCAAGAGGACGTAACAGGAAGTGTGCGGTTTCCATATGACAAAGTTTAGTGGGTGGAGATGGTTTCCAAAGCTAACAGAAGTGTCTGATAAAACGTTCTGCTGAAGATTACCAGCAGATTATGAGCTCAGTATGCTTCCAGAGAAGTTTATCACCATCTCATCTGCAGACTGCGCCCAGTTTTATAACTTTTAAATGGCAACAAGTAAAGAGCGATTCTCAGTTTACAAGATTTTAGAGTAAAGGTTAAAAAAAAAAAAAAGGAGAAGAAGAAAAATACAAGGCATCTGTGTTTTCTGTCTGAGTGCAACACAACAAAAACCTTTCATTAGCTAATTGTGTGAAAGATGCACCTACTGTGCTTCTCACCATGACAGCACAGAGGCCCAATCAGGGCTTCCAGAAACCCTTTCACACCGTTTTCATGCAGAGGCTCATCAGTGCATTTAAACTCAGATTAATTACACAAGAGTAAAGCAGCTGCAGACAAAAGCACACAAAACACAGACAAACAGGTGGGAAATAATAAAATAAAATAAGAGACGGACGGTGGGAAAAATAAAAGGAATAAAAATCAACAGAAAAGAAACGCAGAAAACTGAGGTGAAAACTGTAATTATAAACATAAACATACATTCAGCTGTACATTCACTGACTGGTGCCTCTGACATTAAGTGATACTTGATATTGTCTTTTTCTGATACATCACAAATGCTCTGCAGACCATGTTTAATGTTTCAGATTGAACTCAGAGCTGTCTCTGTAAAATACAGCAGTAACCTGGAAAAATAACAAGAGCACCACCCAAAAAGATTAAGGGCAGGACTTAAAATCATCTCACATCACCAGCTAACACGTGCTGTTAAAGGAGAGAAACACACACAAATCGATGCTCTGAAACGTTTACTGTCTTCAAAGCAGAGGAAAATATTTGGTCCACAGCATGAAAGAAAGGAAAAAGCAGATTAAACAAGAAATTCCATCTTTGAAATGTGAAGTAGAGAAAAGATCTTCAGTGTCTGAATTCTTTTTTATTAAACACATATTTGTTCAGAAATGGGATCATTCCTAAGGTATGATTAATAAGTCGCAGCACATTAACAAGACCACCAAAAATCGAAAGTGAGGGAACCCAACAAACCAAAAGCGTGATGAAGAAGATGAAGACTTATCGAGTCATTTAGATGTGAATTTGTTGCTGTATTTCTGGGAACTCCTCCTGGGCTTTCACCGCCGCTGCAGACACACAGGCCGGCGTGCCGATAAGCTGCTCAGTCAGTTCGTTGAAACGATGGAGGCATCTGATTGGCTGGTTGGCTTCGGAACCTTACGCCCACTGACGAGCCAGTGTTGTGCTCTGATTAGGAGCTACAGCATGTATTTCCAGCTGTAGAGCAGCTCTGCATGGTTAATTCAGAATATTGGTTTCGTCTTGCTCTTTTCTGCTGATGTCACGAGACCCGTCTCTAATAAAGCGTCCCTTCACTTTATGCAGTTTGCCTCCTCGTGTCCACCTTTGACAGCATCAATATCGATAGCTCCGTTTTTTTTGAGAAAATGATTGGGTGTACTCCACCTCTCGCCCTGTGACCCTTGGTGTGGCTAAGTGGATGGAAATGGATGGTTCTTTAATGTCTTCTGGACATTAAACAGTGTGACAGAGATGGACGCAACCACGCTGTCTTTATTTAAATGAACAGAAAAGAGAAGGAAGCTCTGACCTCCACGCAGGAGGCGGTCACGGTGATCTTTGCTGCTGGCTTCCCTCGAGCCCTTTCTCTGCTTCACAGACTTTGATGATATTCTTCATGCCTCTGTGTCTCTGTTTGACTTCTGTATCAGCTTTTATTCAGGTGGCAGTGCGTACCCGCTCGGTCGACTCCACCTCAGCACCACGTCTCGCCTCGTTTTTGCCGTTTGTTTTGAAGACTCATGCTCAACATTTGTTGAGCACCTTCTCTCTCCGACCTCCGGACTCTGCACGGATCGCTGAGTTTGTCCCAAAGTTCAGATTACGAACCCGTTTTTACTCATTGAATTAGGAACAGGAAGCAGTGACGACTGCTCTTTACTTTTGCTCTTTATGTTATTTACACTGTGATTGTTTTATTATCCTCTGATTCTTTTGGCTGTGACTCTGGCCCACGCCTGCTGTTTTTAACATGCTTATAAGTGTTTCTGCTCCTCTGCACAGACTTCTGGAGACACACACAGATATTATTGTGTAAAATGATGACACTGTGTGTGTGTGTGTGTGTGTGTGTGTGTGTTTGCAGGTGTTATCAGCACCGTCTCAGCTTTGGATCGGGAGGATAAACCGGAGTACAGCATTGAGGTGAGACTCTGATAAACAACATTTTCTCTTCCTGTCGGATTGATGCCGAAACAGGACAAACAAATCCGGCTCTTCTGTGAAGCACTGGGGTCTCCACAAATCCATAAGAATGCACAACAATACTCGCACAAAACATGATGGGGTCATTTAATCTGCTGCAGGGGGAACGTCAGAGTCTCCGAGCAGAGGAAGCAAAAATCATTCCAACAGAAAAGTTCCCTCGATTGGAAGTTTTGTGTTTGCCATAATTTTAGTGCTGATTATTGACCTGTGAGTCAGGAAGTAGCACAGCCTGAGTTTGTGGACCACTGCAGGACTTTTGAGGAATTTATCAGGCAAACAAAGAGATGTGAAAAATTTGGGGGAGATTTTTAGCCTCAGAGAGTCAGAATGTGTTGATCGTGCAGCTTATTTATTGATTTCATATATATTTTTAAGAAAAGGGCAATAGTTCATTTTTGTGTGCTCTTGCTGTTGGTTTATGTTAAACATTTAAGAAATGGTAAACAAAAAAGACATAAATGAACCATGTAAGTGTGAGTGTAGCAGGCTGGGAGCATAAAAACTCTTCATCTGGGGAACAAACTTCACTTCAGTCCTGAAGCTCCACTTTCTCATTTTTCTGGTAGTTTTAATCACTTTGAATCATCTCACTTTAACTCGGTGGATTTATTAAGTTTGATTATGTGATCGTTACATGGACAATATGAGGTGTTTAATGAGATAATATATAATTTCATGTTTGTCATTGATCCATCAGTCATGTGACTGCGATCTTTAGCTGCTGACGTTCATTTTTATGTTGGGGTTCAGTTTCAGCATCAGAAAATCAAACTACAGACCTGCCGACCAACTGAAAACATATATTCATCTAATGAAGGGGAAGAGCAGGGAGACTGTATTAATAAATGTGGAGTGGAGCTCCTCCACCGAATAAACCAGCTGACCTGTACCATGTGCAGAAGAATCTGAATCTGACCCATTCATCTAACACGCTTCACATCTGTCTGAGTCTCATTCATTTTCGTGTTTGGACAGATGTGTCTGGTCTGAGATCAGAGAGAGATAAAGAAAAGAAAAAAGTCTCTGTCTGTAGAAATGTGACTAAAAACCTGAAACACTGCAGACTTTTCCAGCCGTCGTTGATCGAAGGCAGCAGCTTTACATGCTGAGGAGCAGGAAGATGCAGCGCTCTGCTCTAAACAAACTGGCAGCTTCATTACCTTTGAAACGGTTGCACTGAACACAGAGACCAGGCCTGCAAACACTCGCAGTCAGTTGCCACTTTCAGAGCAATTCTGGTGCATCAAGATAGGAACACAGAGTCAGTCTGCTATCAGTCTGAGATGTAATGGGATCAAGTTGGTAAATCAGCAAAAACTGCTACATCTGTGACATAAACAGAAATTCCCATTAACTCCTTACATCCAGAGTCCCATCAGGACCTGGAACAGATTTGGAACAAAAGTTCTGAAGTTCCTCCAAAAAGAGTGGCGTAGTTTATTATTCTGATGTTAACGTTCCAACACTTCTTCACCTTCAGGTGATCGTGTCAGATAACGGATCGCCACCTTTGCGCTCCACTGCCACCGTTGTGATCCAGGTTCTGGATGCCAACGACAACCGGCCGAAGTTCACGGACAAACTTTTCCACATCAGGCTGCCTGAACGGCGTCACGACGGCGGCAAGCAGGAAGTCTGCAGGATGGTCGCTCGTGATGATGATGAAGGCCCGAACGCCGTTGTAACCTACAAGCTGCAGGACGACAAGGACGAACAGTTTGAGATTGACCCTGTGACTGGCGTGGTCACATCACACGGCGACTTCTGGCCCGGAAACTACAGTATTCTGACGGTAGGTGCTGCACTCACACAGTCGGCATTTGCTGTCACTCTGCTTTATGAGTAAATCAGCTGCAGAAGGACCTGTTACAACCTGATTTACACAGAAGAACAAGTGAGCACAAAAACACCTCTTGGTCAACATCATTTTGATTTCCAGGCTTGAGTAGGAATTTATCAGATTGACATCATGTGTGGTCTGAAACATAAACACTTTGGAGATAATTAATTAAGCTTTTGAGGATTTTTTTTTTTTTTGGGTGACATGGCGAATGTCGACGTTTCGCCACCACCAAGTTTTACTGAGTCAAATGTAATCGACACTCTGTTTGTTTCCAGATTAAAGCTACAGACCGGGGCAGCCCGTCCCGCTCGTCCACGGCTCGACTCGACATAGAGTGGATCGCCCACCCACCGCCTTCCGCAGAACCAATCACATTTGAGGAGCCCCACTTCACCTTTGCTGTCATGGAAACAGAGCCTGTCACTCACATGGTGGGCATCATCATGACAGAGCCACATCGGCAAAGGTGGTTCGATATTGTGGGTGAGTGGAACCGAACACACACACACACACACACACACACACACACACCAGTGAAACACAAATGAGGGTAATGATCTCTAAAGGAAGACAAACGATGGAGAGGAATCTCGTTAGTATTACTTTCTGCAGCGCGCTCACTTTGACAAAGAGAACAAATCAGAAAAATCACCTGAATCAGAGCTCACCTATCACAGAATAATGACTCTCTCATAGATCAGAGTTTCCGTCTCTGCTCCTCCTGCTAAACTCTGCAGCCGGGGAAATCATATTTGACGTTGACCATATTTCCACTTACCCCAAAGTGCTGACTCGTAGAGCGCCAAGCAAACAGGGTCCCGTCATCATCCATCCTCATGAGCTTCCAGATGAACTGAAGACAAGTTATTTTGTAAAGGTCAGCGAATGATAACAGAGCCCGAGCAGCACGAGTGTGTCGGAGGAGAAAAAAGCTCAGTGTCGTGTGGAGTTATTCTGTCATGTTATTTATGTGCTCAACTAGACTTTTCCTAAATCTGCCACCTCTGCTTCACCCGGAGGTTTCCCACAAGTGTGGCTGTCAGGTCTCCGTGATGTTCACTGAAGGACTGAATGCAAACAGCTGGCGTTCACGTGCCACATAGCTCAACTGCAATGAGCAGGAAAAAAAGTTACCAAATGACTTTATCTCTCTAAACGGCTCACGGTTTGAAAGTTACTGAACCGCAGGCAGAAGCACGGCAGCGACGAGTCCACGTGCAGTAGAGATCTGATCAGAGCATTTCTTACAAAGCAAGAAATACGGATCAGATTACTGTAATAAAGGAATAAATACATGCATCTTTTTTTTAATCTGACAGCATTTGACTGACAACTTTAACATGGCGTCCCCGCCGTCTGCCGTCTGGCTGCACGCTGTGGGCTTTTTTTGGAGCACTGCATACAAGTGCAGGTCTGTGCATGGCCAAAGACTGGCACAAACTGTCCCTACACTCAACCATAAACCTGCATGAGAGATTAAATATTTTCTGATGCCAAACTCAAAACAGCAGGCAAAAAGTGAGAGTTTGTTGCGGAAAGCCCCGAAGACAGACTAACCTGCTGGTTTTCTGTTTGAAAGATAACGACATCATTTAAGATACAGAGATTTAAAAAGATCCCAGAAGTTAGACACGACTTAACGGGGCAGTAAGATTTAACAGATGTATATCCTCCGTGTCCTGATTACTTCATCAGCCAAACGGTGTATAATTAGCCAGTTAAATTGCCTGGTGGCCACTCAGGCTTCTATGTGGTGTACAGCTGAAAGAGCTGCTGTATTTTCTATTTATATTATACACGCTTCCCTTAGGCAATATTATTAGAAAGCATAGCATGCATTTTCATTGTTATGCAGATGATACTCAGCTTTATCTATCCATGAAGCCGGATGATACACGTCAATTAGTTAAACTGCAGGAATGTCCTAAATACATAAAGGCCTGGATGACCTCTAACTTCCTGCTTCTTAAAAACATGGTGTCTAACCAGATACTTACTCTGGATGGCATTACCTTGGCCTCCAGTAACACTGTGAGAAATTTAAAATCCTTCTCCTAACATACAAGGTCTTGAATAATCAGGCCCCATCTTATCTCAAAGACCTCATAGTACCGTATCACCCCAATAGAGCACTTCGTTCTCAGACTGCTGGCTTACTTGTGGTTCCTAGGATACTTAAAAGTAGAATGGGAGGCAGAGCCTTCAGCTTTCAGGCCCCTCATCTGTGGAACCAGCTCCCAGCTTGGATTCAGGAGACAGACACCCTCTCTATTTTCAAGATTAGGCTTAAAACTTTCCTTTATGATCAAGCTTATGGTTAGGGCTGGATCAGGTGACCCTGAACCCTCCCTTAGTTACGTTGCAATAGTGCTTGTTCATAGGGGGTCTTCTGATTGAAGGCTTTTCTCTGTAATTACTGTAGTGTGTTTACCTTGTTGTGATTTGGCATTATATAAATAAAATAAAAGGGAATTGAATTAAATTTTCCAGTAAACAGGAAAGAAAAACTAACAGGATATAAATAATGCAAAAGGCCAGCACTGAATCTCGTGGAGTGGTGGATAAATAGAGGGAAAAAGTATCCAGGGGAGGAAAAAAAGGTCTTGGTGTCAGCGGTATCAGCGGGACATTTCTCTCTGTGAGAAGAACACAGCAGAGCTCTCCTCCATCACCTGCCAGATCCCCACTGTAGGGACAACTGCCCATTCCTCCTCTTCCTCTTCCCCCTCTCAGCATCCTCCTCTCTTCTCTCAGGAGTTCTGTCACAGAGAGCTTTACAGAAATACATAAGAGGCATGACAACATATTCGAGTGGAAGTCATTGCTGTGCTGTTCCCTTTGAGGCTCCCAGGAAACACACATCAGGGTTTTGCCAAGTGTTTCCTGCCAGGCAGGGCAGCGTGTGCAGAGAAAGGCTGGGCTTCCTCCTGTTCAGCTGGCTGCACTCAGCTCGATCTGAGCCAGAGCCCAGCAGAGACCCTCTGCATCCCAGAGGAGACGGCTGGTTTTCTCAGAGCTGCTGACGGCAGGCATTACGTCTGCTGACAGGAGTCACGTTTTTTATTTCATGAAGCTAAGAGAGAACCGGTGCACAAATACTAAACTTCTCAGAGTCATTTCAGGCTGAAAAAAACTGAACAGCCTTCTGCAGAAGGAGCTTGGAGAGCAAGAGCTGGCTCAAACTTCTGTGTTCATACAAAAACAAGACGTGTCCTCCTCCAGCCTGCTCAGTCTGTAAATGATACATCCAACAGGCCTCTCTTTGAAGCAGGTTCCTCTCTCGGTGCCCAGCCCCTCCGAAACCCATGAACTGTAGACAGGAAATACCCCATCCAGCACGTGAAAAGGGCCGTACTGAAAATCAGACTAATTCACTCTTACACTAGAACCTGCTGTGTCGCCAAAGGACTTGAGGTTTGTGGGGGAGTTTTGCAGACTGAGTGCAGAGGGTGTTTGATCTTTGATACAGTAAGTGCTGTTAAAATGGCAGAAAACAGTGGCCAGACTCAGTCTCTGCCTGTTTAAAGCTTGTGGACCTCACAGTTTGTACAGTAGTAGAAAATGACGTCGCTCTTCCTTTGACGTGAGCTCTCACAGCAGAGTCGCTACAGGCTGCTGATGCTCCTCCGCTGTGCCACGGGACAGCTGCATGAAGCTGAAACCAGTGTGCTGAAGAAAGATCACTTTAAACTCCATCTCAAGAAAATCTTAGACATAATTCACTGATCAAAAAACTGATGAAAAAATAGCCAGAAGGCAGACAGAACAGCTGCTATTCTGGGAAAAAACCTCTCCTTCTTAATTATAATGTGCTAAATATCTATAACTATCTAAGATAAAAATCCCAATCAAAGCTACAAGTTTTATATTTTTATTTTAATCAGTTATTTAAATGAATTCATGAACTGAGGGCCAGTAAATTTTGCACTGGCAGTATTTACAGAGTTAGAGACTGAAAGGTGGGGGCACAGGGCTGTTGGCAGCTTGTTGTATTTGCATTTGTAGAATTTGGGCATGAGAGTAGTGAAATGAATCATACAAACATGATTTACTCAAGTTTGCAGGAGGCAGTTTGCGGCTGAATTCACTGCTCAGAAAAGCAGGCTTCCGGATGTGTGTGAGTGAGATCAGCCTCTGTCCTGTGGATCTTCACTGAGTCCTCACATGTTTGTGAGTAATGCTGATAATTTGATATTACAGAACCTAACTGAACCTAGTGTGGAGTGTGGGTGGGAGGATGACAGTTTTCTACCGCGAGCAGAGGGCTTTGCAGTGTTTCAGGTTTTTGGTCACAGATCCACGGAGAGATCACTCGATAAAGAAAACGGCAGAGCGGGAGGGGCTCTGAGTGTCTTTGCTCAGTGCGCGCGCGCACACACACACACACACACACACACACACACACACACCTCTCTGCAGTATCAGATCAGTTACAAATAAACTGTTTGTCCAAAGCAGCAGTTAATGATGGGACTTGACAGGTAAATGGGTTTTTTTGTGAAGGAGAACACCTGAAACACTTTAATTAAAAAGAATAAGACATTTATTATATTGAAGAACCAGACAAAGACACACATGCATGTGTGGACCCAGAGTCAGAGTGTGCTCTGAGTGTTCCTGTCTCACCATAACATCTTCATACTGCCTCTTATCTATCTGTATCATTCTGGGCGCTGTGAGTCGGCCTTCTCTTCGGACTCGTCCAAGCTGGTTTTGATGACCCAGATTCCTCTCAGCAGCAGTGGAGTCATAAAGCACATTATCTTCCTGATGTTTTAATTAGTCATTTATCAATCTTGTCCAGATTAATAACAGAACATGGTGACGTTGGTGATGTTCTAACTGTACGTTCTGTGGCCTCCAGGATAAGATGCACTGAGACAGAGAAGTTAGTCTAGCATTATCTATCTGTTGCTCTCTTTCTACTGTATTATTTAATTGTTCATTATTTGGTTGATCCACTGTTTATTAATTAACTTACTGGAGTTTACTTTTAAAAATTTGTCCTTTATTCACTGAGTAACAAATTATCCCTGACAGACTCACCTGAAGCATGTTACATTATTGTCTGAATATTAACTTTAATAAAGACCTGCAGCCTCACACAGCAGAGAGATGCCCTCGTTTAGTGACACTAACTTCATTAACATGTCAGATCTGACACTTCAACATTTATGCAGCTGAAATCAGAGAAGAACCTTTGGCACGTTGATGATGCTCATTGATCAGTTTGCTTCAGTGGGTTTCCTGCTCATGGTCACCTGTTGGATAGCAGAAGTTCACCTGTAACTGTGGCCAAAGCCAGCAGAGTTCAGGTGATAATGATGTTCCACCCACTGAGTGTTTGTTTGCTCCTTTAGAGCTCAGAGAGCATGAACTCATGAATCTTATTTCTCCAGGCATTGCTGTAACTCTGCAGCGCTGCAGGAGTGAAGACAGTCTGTCTTCATTTTCTGACCCTCAGCGTCTGTCAAATCAAAACCTTTGGCCGGTGACTCGAATCGTGCAGCAGCAGATCCGAGAAAATGATGTTTTCTCAGTGGGATAGTTGACCCGACTCACTTTGCAGCGCGAGGCTGTTCCTCATGTGCTGCGCGGTCAGAGCTGCTCAGGCGGAGCTCGTGAGACATTTGAGCCGAGAAATGAAAACCTCCGGGTTTATGCGTGGAAAGAGTTATGTAGGGAAACTGCAGCCGAACAGGACATCTGTTTGTGGTCATTTTAACCTTCTTGATTTGCCCTGAAGTGGAGGAGGCAGCTTTGGGAAGCAGCTGTTAGAAGGTGCGCCAAATCAGCCTCCAGGCAGACATTATGCAGACATATATAGGGTGGTGCTGAGAAGTGACAGCATTGACCACCAGTGAGGTGCTGCAGGATGTTCAGGGGCAGTCTTATCTGCTACTTAAAAAAACAAATTTTTTTGGTATCGAATGTGGCTAAAAGGAGACCTTTCATCTGCTGCTGAAGTCTTTTTCAGCCCCGTGTGGTCATTCTTTGGACTTAAGAAGTTATGAGGGCTCAAAAATGCTGGAAAATAATGGAAAAGCAGCAGATTTCCACCTGCCCCTCCAAACCTGGAGTAACTGCAAATATTCAGTCTGCTCAATTTGCCTCTTTGCTAGACAACAGTAGCGTTCTCTGCTTTGACCTTTGAACCTTCTTTATGAAACATTTGTATTGTACTGTGCCCAGTGGAAGAAATGAAACAGTTAAATTAAAGGATGTCTGAGAATAAAGACTGACAGCCTCTGCTTTCCTCCGTCTGCATGTGTTTTGTTTACTGAGGGAGAGAGGCAAAGAAGGCAGATATGTTGGTGTGTGTGTGTGTGTGTGTGTGTGTGTGCAGATGATCAGTAAAGTGAAAAATTGCTTTTACAGTACATCTCTGTCGTGCTGAAACAGCCAGCGCTGTCTGAGATGTTCTGTTTAAAGGCTTCCTGTCAGCGTGGCGGGTCACTCTGCAGTCATCAGGGCGTAACTGACCCAGATGGACCTCCAGGTGACCCAGTTATCTATCGATCAGGGATGAACGCAAAGGAGAGTCTGTGTGTGTGATGAAGAAGCAACAGAGAAGAAGAGAACTGTATCCATGTTTGCTTAATGACAGACGGGCTGATCCGATGCTGAGCCGTCCTCCGTCCGTCATTTTTATTTAAAGTCTCTTGAAGCTCGGATCAGCTCTTTGGGTGAGGCTGGACTTTTTTCTTTTTTTATAAATTTTTTAATTTTTTGAGAAATACTGCACCTTGGTGTTTAACAGACTCCTCCCTTATTCCTTTTAGGCTGACTCTTTTGAAACTCGGTATGAGTTTGTAAAGCTCTACTAAATGCTTCATTTTCATTTTTTGAAGATAAACAGTATGTTCATTTTTAACTTCAGTGGATGCTTCTCCCTTATTTATTATTATTATTTCCCTTATTTATTGAAATGAGCATTCATTGGGCAAAGGGCTGCAGAATGCTCCACACAGATTTTTGACATTTGTAAAAAATAAAAAACAAAGTATCAGCTCAGTGATGGCTGACCTGCAGCCAAATTACTTTCTGTTCCAATACATCACATACTGTACAAGTGAAACATGTGATAGTGGAGCTCTGTAGGCCAGCTGGTCTATTGGTCCCACATAAATGCAAAAATGACACAGAGCGCTGCTCAGTGTGTGTGTGTGTGTGTGTGTGTGTGTGTGTGTGTGAGCAAAAGGTGGATATCTTAATAAACACCATCTGGCTGAGCGGGCATGAGCTTCACCTTTCTCACGTACATCCACAGGACCTGCTGAGAGAGAGAAAGACTCGAAGAGAAAGGAAGGAAGGATAAAGGAAGAAAGGGGATAAAAGAAGAGCTAAACAGATGGTGGGAGTGACTCAGTGAACAAATGCACAGTTACAGCACAGTATGTTTCAGAAATCAGTGATTTGTGACAAAGAAGTAAAGCAAGCACGAAACGTAATCAGTTCACAGGAAATACAGTTTATTCTGAGTTTTTTAATCTGTCTCAATAAATACTCTAGTATGACTGACTATAATATAAAAGAGTACACATGTGGTTAACATGAAGATTAATACTTGAGTTCAGTTTTCCTGTCAGATTTCATTACAGTTAACTGACGTGAGTGTCAGTTCTTCTGCTCAGCTCCCCCTACCTGTGTTCCTTCTTCGTATCCTGCTCCCTAACTTCTGGCCTTCACGTCTGTGTTTCGACTTTTGGTCACTCATCTTGTTCTAGCTGTACTGTTCCTTCCTTTGTGATTGTTTGATCACCTGTGTCTTCACTCAGTCTCATTTACCTGTCCGATTGTCTGCTCCTCTGTTTGCTCCCAGTGTTCATGTGGACTTCTGTTTTGTGGTTCCTGTCTTTGTGTTATTTTGGACTTTGGCTCAGCCAATAAACACCTCGCCTCTGTTTGACTTTGTCTCCAAATGTGCAGAAACAATCTTTTAACAATCTTTGTTATAAACAGGCGTTTTAACATCTGATAATCCTTTATCTGCAACTGAAATGGAACTTTCTGGATCAGATTTCACGCCTCAAACCATAAACCACCCACCAGTGCAGCACATTCAGCCGTTTTACCCAGTAACGTTAAATGTTACAGTGTTACAAAACTCAGGTTTGCGTTCTAGAGGTAAACAGATGTTTGTCTGTGTGAGTCTGAGAGCGGCTCAACCCGTTTCTTCTCTGTGTGTACGCCACCTATTACTATTTGTTTGAACATGAAACAAGTTTCACTGTAACCATAAAAACAGAGGTCACAATCTTACAAGTGCAGCAAAATGAGAAACTTACTGTAAGATGCACATATTCACAAGAGTGCAACAGGCTTTTTGAAACCACAAATACATGAAATATTCACTTCCCCCAGCATTTAATCCACTAACCAGTTCAGTGAGGTTTACATGAGGTTTAAACAAAGGTTTGTTTTCACTGTTTAACATTGCATTACTCACTCTGCCACATCTCCACCATCAACCGCTGTTCTAGGACAGCAAACAGAGACATGAGAACTCAGACAGGTGGTGCAGCAGGTAAATGTGTTTTGTGGTTTCTCAGCTCTGACTGTTAATAAGCAGCCGTCACAGTGTTCTGCTGGGATGGATGGACTTGTATGAGGCAAAGAAAGTCTGTTTCTCTCCCTCTTAATCAGCACAAGTTTGACTGAACCTCATTTTTACCAAACCAAATTTGATGTGACTCGCTCTGCATGTTGCTTCATGATTGATGGTGGCATTTGCTACATAGCAGTTCATAACTGCTCTCACGTGTAATTACATGTAAAGTTGAAAAGTTGCATGATGAACAACAGGCAGCAGCATCAACCCTTAATGTTTCTCCCCACTGGGACTCATGTTTGAAATGTTTTGACCTTTTACAAAGTTACAACGTGAATCATTATTAACGCAGTGAGAGAGAAATCCCTTCAGGTCCAGGAGGACGACGCCGACCGGCATCATCCCGGCAACCCGTCATAATCAGCCTGCAGAGTCTGACAGCTGGATACGCTCTGATCCACAACCTCACTAACTCAAACCCGTCTCCCTCTCGTCTCTCAGGCGGGGATGAGGAGAAAGACTTTGACATCCAGAGGAACACAGGAACGCTCTCTATCGCCCGTCAGCTCGATGCAGCCCGACGGTCCAACTACAACCTGACGGTGCAGGTCACCGACGGGCACCACAGCGCCACCACGCAGGTTAGGAACGTGAACGGCTTGTTCTTCACAAAAACTATACATTTTACATGCTGTACAAGTAACAACAAAAGTTAATTTTGTTGTGTTGATACAGAAGTTGAGACCATAGATAAAATAAATCTTGTTCTACTCATTACCATTAACTGGATGAGAAAGCAGAACTTGATTATTTTTTAGCCAATCTGTGTTTTAATCATCATGAGCTTTGTCTTTTCATCCTTTGGCTGCTAAAAAAACATTTGTTTGCATTTGATATCTTTATTTTTCTCGTTGCCCTGAACTCTTTTTCTTTAAACTCAGGAAACCCTCAGCTTAGACTGTATCTGCTTCACCGTGCTCACGTCAAACATATTTGGAGCTGTTCAGATTCATTTGCCAGACATAGAGCAATGATAGATGGCTCAATAATTGCCACCTTATGGAGGGGGAGGGGTTCGTACTTCTGTATTATCCCAGGAGCAATGTTTTGGGGGGCAGTTTGCCCCTAGTAGGGTCTCCCAAGGCAAACTGATCCTGGGTGAGGGGCCAGACTAAGAGGTCTGGACCCATTGTCCCAGAGAGGGGCTGGACTCTGTATCAATCTAGAGCACCTTCGGGACAGGGATCTGGCTCTGACTGTTGTTTGGCCCATAAGCACAAAAGGCAGATCAGTATACCCAGTCTTCTCGGAGTCCCTAGATGGGGGTGCTATAAGATGACCCTGCTGGGGGACTTAAACACTCACGTGGCCAACTACAATGAGGCCTGAAGGTATGTGACTGAGAGGACGGCCCTGCCCAGTCTGAACCCATGTAGTATTCTGTTGTTCTCTTGGACTCCATAACAAACACCATGTTCGAGCATTCGAGGTTCATGTGGCACCAGGATACCCTAGGTCACAGGTGAAACCTGAAAACTCTGCTGTTTCTGTGTTTTGTGTACGTATGTACACAAAGCATATGTATATATGCTGTGGCATCGCCTGGACCTTGCTTTGGCACTGAGGGGGACACACCCCACCCACCTAGCCTGGACCTCGATTCATTCTTTATCGACTTCTAGCGGCTTTTGAGACAGCTGGCAGCAAGTTTTCGTACATAAAGTTGGCAAAAGTGCTGGCCACCGATCACCAGATTACGCAAAAATATACGGACCAGCATAGATTAAAAAAAAAAAGAAAGCCAGGAACATGAGGAATTAATGTACAGACCTTCTGAATAACATCCATCATCATTTTCTTTGGTTTACTGCATATGGTTTTCATTTTTGCAACAATGCTCCCACTTCCTTGTTGAATTTATCTGTGGCGGCGTTGCTTTCCACACCTGCACAACTTGCAGCTTGTTCCTGCCTAACGTCATCAGTAGAGTCATTTTCTGAATGGATGATGGCCTATTTTAGAGAATTCAAAGAGGCCTTTGAACTGAGCTGCCATATTGGAGGCCATATTGCTGCAGACCACACAATAGTGCAGTGGCATACAAGTGAAGGAGGGTGGACGCCTCGGGCATTGGCAGTCAGGCGGCAGTGCTCAGTTTACGTAGTTCTGACCAACTTTTTCTAACTATTCGAAAAGCGTACGTTGGGTGTTAACCCCCTCCCTCCGGTGTACGGTTTGTACGCTTTGGAAAACGTAATAATCTAATAATGATCCCTTACAGGTCATTACACAGTGCTATACCACTCTTATCACATATCACACGTAGCACTAGCGTGTGACGTGGTAGTGTAATTGCACATTTATAATAATTTCTTGTCATTAAAGTTTGTCTTACACATAATTTGACAGTTTTTCCGATTGGTTTTAAGTAATTGCTCCACAATATGATGCAAATCAAAGTGAAAGCAAAGCAAGGATTTAATGGTCAATCTATTTTCTAATCACCAAAGAACGAGATCAGGGGAACGAGGGCAGAAATGAGCTTCCTCTGAAGGGTGGCTGGGTTCTCTATGGGAGAATAATTTGAGATCCTGCAGGCAGTCACAGATGAGATTTGAAGCTCTACCTTTCATATCTGATGTTGTTTATACTGAGAATCCATTTTCTTAAACCCTGTGTATCCCAACTGCAGGCCTACGTCCGCGTGCTGGACATGAATGAGCATCGCCCCGTCTTCCTGGAGCAGCTGTATGAGGTGAGTCGAGGAAGAACCTGCAGATTTTCAGTTAATAACAGGATAGAGGAGCTTACAGAAAAGTAAATGATCTTCATAGATCAGGAGTGTAACAAGATGTGAGAAGCAGATTCTGAACTTTTCGCTGCTGTGCTGAGCTAACAGCCAATCTGCTGTATTTGACTGGCATGTGTGGCCCCTGTGGGTTAAAGGTGAGGGTTCCTGAGGACACCTCCCCATGGAAGGACATCCTGCAGATCAGCGCTCAGGATGCCGACACCAACAGCAAGCTGGTTTACTCCATCCACAGCAGCCTCCATCCGGACAGCACCAAGCTCTTCCACCTGGACCCGAAGAGCGGAGTCCTGGTGATGACGGAGGAGCTGGACTATGAGAAGATCGCTGTTCATACGCTCATCGTCATGGTACTGGAAAAAGTTGTCACTGTTACAAATTCATAAATATATTTGTTTGAACTGATAATGTGCTTTAAAGAGTGATTTTTAAATGTACAAGGTTCAAACAGTAACTTAATGCTGATGTTTTCTTAAAAAAAAAAAAAAAATAGTCCCTGCACTTGATAATCATAACAGTTAAAAAAAATATGTATCGAGTTGCTTTTTCCGTTCACCAGCAGTTCCTTATCTCCTCGCTCCTCCTCAGGTGCGTGACCAGGAGATACCAGTGAAGAGGAACTTTGCAAAGGTGGTGATTCACGTGGAGGACTGTAACGACCACTCGCCGGTTTTCCTCAGGCCCCGCTATGAGGTCAGCATCTCTAACTTGGCCCCCACAGGCACCGAGATCCTCCGGGTCAAGGCACTGGACAAGGACATGGGAGTCAACGCCTACATCAGCTACTCACTGCACTCCGGTGAGCAGCACAGGGCCTCGTTTTATCTTTTATTAATTGTGCTTCTGTTCAGCTTCACAGTCATTTAGTTGCACTTCTTCCCTCCTGGGACCTACAACTATTTTCTAATTTTGAAAACTGGAAGCCTTTGGGTGTGAGAGACTTGAAGCGAAGGGTTCAAGGGCACAGTGATTTTATCTGAGAGTTTCTCCGTTGGCTCTGGGTCTCATTCGTCCTCTCGTCTCTTTTCTTCTCACACTGAAGCAGCTGAAACCTGCTCCCCGCCTGTCGTGTAGGTTTGCTGCAGTGGAATATATTATGCCTGCTCAGTGTATTTCATATAGCAGAGAACATCCATCTTTACAATTGTTCTGTCTCAGATTCAGCTTTCAAGACTTCTGTTGTCTTTAAAAATGGCCAGTGGGGTGAGATAAATGTCTCCCAGAGGAGTTTCTGCTGCTTAAATCATCGCAGCAGAATCAAGAAAATCCCACTTTAATCTTTGAAAATCTTGGCAAAAGTTGGTATGTGAAACAAACAAAGTAATTTCAGCCTCATATCAGATCATTTTACTGTTGTTTACTCACCTATGTGTGAGACAGAGGGGTTCATATTAGAAAAATGTGCTTATTTTCTGTCTTGTTACGAGTAAGATTGATAACAGTGGTAATGTGTGAGCACGGGTGTTGTTTAAACCTTCTGTTTGTGAGGAGCAGCCAATCAGAAGAAGGAGCTAAAGCAGCTTGTTTCAGAGGGAGGATAAAGTGAAGAGCTTCACCAAGGCCCTGTATACAACAAAGCATAATTTTTGTGACTCATGCAAAGCTACTCTAGCAGAGTCAAGAATAAAAAAATGGAGCTGGTTTGTTTAAACTGTGCAAAAACTTTGATTTCTTTGATACAAACTGTCAATAAGGAAAAGGTATTTTAAGAAAGTTTAAGGTTCGTTACAGAATGATTCAGCTTTAAATGATTTAATTGTGGAATATTTTATTCACATTAAACATAATTTTCTTTTTGCCTGCAGGCAACATCGAGAATGTTTTCACCATAGATCCAGAACTGGGCTCCATAAGCGTCTCCAAGCCTCTGGACCTGCAGCCTCAGGACCTGTTCCACCTCACAGTGAAGGCCATCGATCAGGGTTTCCCTCAGCGCAGTGACCTCTGCTCTGTCCACGTCCACATCCGTGTCTCTGAACAAACCCCGCCCACGTTCCCCTCAGATGAATACCTAACAGAGATCAGTGAGCTGAGCACCGTGGGTACTCCTGTTGTCACCGTGTCAGCCTCGAGCCCAGCCCCAGTGCATTATGGGCTAGAAAGTGGTAACCTGAATGGGACATTTTACATAAACCCTTACACAGGATTAATTTCAACGCACAAGCACCTTGATTATGAGACCTGTGACATGTACAAGCTGAGAGTTACAGCTTCCACCACAGCTGGCGCCTTGTCCAGGACAGTCGTTCACATCTATGTGATTGACGAGAACGATAACCTTCCTGTGTTTGAACAGAGGGAGTACTTGGGGCAAATAGGTGAGTCTGCTCATATAAACAGCATGGTGATGGGAGAAAGAAACACCCCCCTGGTTATTCAGGCCTCAGATGCAGATCGAGATTCAAATTCTCTGCTGATGTATCAGATCCTCGAACCAGAGGCCCTTAAAGTCTTTAGAATAGACTCGAGCATGGGCACCATCTCCTTAATTTCACCAGTGGACTTTGAAGCCAAGGCTGAGTATTGCTTCACGGTGCAGGCGAAGGACTCAGGGGAGCCATCGCTGTATGCAGCAGAGCCTGCCAAGGTCACTGTCCGTGTCTTGGACCTGAATGACTGCACACCACAATTCACCACCTCTGTGTATGAGGCATCCATCATCTTCCCAGCTGTCAGAGATGCAGAGGTGGTGCGCGTCACAGCCCATGACGCTGACTCTGCAGTCTCATACAGCATCACTGAGGGAAATCTTCACAATGCCTTTTCAGTTCACCCCAATACCGGACTCATCACTGTGAACAATGTGTCTGAGTTTGGGACATTTTATCAGCTGCGTGTCAAAGCCTTTGATGGCCTCTACAGAGATTTAGCTACTGTCAACATAAATGTAACAAACCTCACAGTGAGTGACCTCCGGTTTGAGCAGAAAGTGTATTCAGTGAGTGTTTCTGAAAACCTAAAGACAGTCAAAACTTTAGCAGCGCTCAAAGTCACAGGATGTTTTTTAAATGAAGCTCTTTCATACTCAGTTGTAAACCCAACTGGCAGGTTTGCAATCTCCCCGACATCAGGCATACTTGAAACCACAGGAGTCCCTTTTGACCGAGAAGAACAAGATGTTTATGACATTGTGGTCAAAGTGCAAGACGTGAGAATACCACCAAGAACAGCCACCTCCCTGGTCAAGGTGTTTATAGATGATGTCAATGACAACTCGCCTCAATTTCTAAACTTGCCTTTTTCAATGATGATTTCTGAAGACTCGGAACCAGGAGATGTTTTGTATCAAGTGACTGCCATCGACAGAGATCTGGGAGAAAATGGATCTGTCATGTACACACTGGAGGAGGACTACAACCTCTTCAGGATAGATCCAGATATGGGCGACGTGTCCCTTCAAAGACCTCTGGACTTTAATGCCCTGAATAAATACATGTTGACGATCTTGGCTATAGATGACGGTGAGCCCGGTCACAGCACCGTGGCTCAGCTCAGTATTCAAGTGAGGAATCGAACCAATCCAGTCTTCCAGACTCTTCTGTATCCACTCAAAGTTCCTGAAAATGTGCCCCCGTTCACCACCATCCTGCATGTCCAGGCAAGGAACCCGGAGGGTTATAGGCTAATCTACAATCTTGAAGAGGAAAATGCCTCAAAACACTTTCACATTGATTTCAAAACTGGGGTCCTGACCGTCACAAACCCCCTTGACTACGAGAGCCAAACCATGCACGTGCTGACAGTCAGAGCTACTGACTCAGTGACTGGTGCTTTCTCAGAGGCCTCGATTGAAATAGAAGTGGAGGATGTGAACGATAATACCCCAGTTTTCTCTAAGCCAATGTACAGTGTGAATATTGCTGAGGGGCTCCCAGTCAACACCTCTGTGATCCAGCTTTCTGCCTCTGATAAAGACTCTGGTAGAAATAAAGATTTGACCTTCCAGATGTTAAAAACAAATGGGAACGAGGGTGATTTCTTTGAAATAAACCCTCAGACTGGGTTGATTGTTACAAAACAGCTGTTGGATTATGAGAACAGAAAGCACTTTAATTTAAAAATAAAAGCCACAGACAATGGGACTGTCCCTCACAGCAGTGAGGCCTCAGTGTTTGTAAATGTCACTGATGTCAATGATAACCCACCAGACTTTGACAGCTCCCGGTATAAAGCCACACTTGATGAAATGGCAAAGTGTGGCCACATTGTCATCAAAATACAAGCTTCAGATCCCGACACTGGTGACCTGAATCACCTCAAGTACAAAATCCTCTCAGGCAATGAAGGCCGGTATTTCAATATCAACGAATCCTCAGGAATCATCTCCTTTTCTAACGTCTGCAGGAGGAATCTGGATCCTCACTATAACCTGACCGTGGCTGTGTCTGACGGCGTGTTTCAGAAAACTGCACCAGTCAGTATTGATATGATCAATAGCAACAGGCATAGTCCGTACTTCAAACAGAGCATCTATGAAGCAGAGCTGGCTGAAAATGCAGAAGCGGGAACTCGTGTGATCCGATTAGCAGCCATCGACCCAGATGAAGGACCATATGGCAGCGTTGACTACACCATCATAAACAAACTTGCTGATGAGAAATTTGCCATCAGCAAAGAAGGGCAGATTGTCACAACTCAGCCACTGGACAGAGAAAACCCCTCCCAGAGGGTAATAGCTATCAAAGTCATGGCTAAAGATGGTGGCGGTAAAGTGGCATTTTGTACTGTCAAAATTATCCTCACAGACGAGAACGATAACGTACCTCAATTCAAAGCATCAGAATACCAGGTCTCAATCCAGTCGACAGTTAATAAAGGCTCCCCGGTCATTCAAATCATAGCTTATGATGCAGATGATGGGAAAAATGCAGATGTCACCTACACAGTAGATGAAGCTGAAGAGGTCACTGAAGACATTATTGTGATAAACCCTTTCACCGGGATTGTGAGTGTCAAAGAGAGTCTTGTGGGTTTGGAGAACAAGATCTTCAATTTCAAAGTCAAGGCTCGTGATGGCAGCCTTCCTTTTTATAACTCCACAGTACCTGTTCAGGTGAAAGTTGTTCCTCCAGAGGTTCCCCTTCCAAAGTTCTCTGAGCCTTTGTACACCTTCTCAGCTGCTGAGGACATACCCATAGGGACAGAAATTGGTACTGTGAAGGCGGACTCCGACACGCCTCTCATTTACAGCCTGGTGAATGGGAACACTGTTGAAAGCAACAAAGATAAAGTGTTCAGCTTGGATAAGGAAAGTGGAACTTTGTTGTTGGAAAAGAGGATTGACCATGAAAAGACAAAATGGTACCAGATAGATGTGATTGCCCAGGGGAACCACAATGGGACAGATGTGGCATCACTGGTTTCTGTCAGCATCCAAGTCCAAGATGTCAACGACAACCAGCCAGTGTTTGATGCAAGTCCATACAGAGCTTTCCTGGCTGAAAACATGCCTGCTGGAACCACTGTTATCCAGGTGAGACTACGGAAGTTTCTTGCAATATCCATCATAGTTCAAGCAAAGGCTTTAAAAAGTATTACTTTTATACACACCAAAAAATCCACTGTAAACTCACCCATCTACTCTAGTTACATGAGTATATATATATATATATATATATATATATATATATATATATATATATATATATTTTTTTTTTTTTTTGAGAAAAGACTCTTTTCTCTGAAAAGGGAATTTGGGAATTTCCAGCACAGGGATTTTCCTTACCTGTTTTTGGAGCAGAGAAACCAGGGCCAAGATTAGGTTACGGAAGATGGTTTTACACCCAAAAGAGCCCTTGTTTAGGGGAAAATATTTATTGAAGGTTCAGGAAATTTAGAGTCTGACTGTGTTTTCACTGCACCTGCAACACGTGCATAAACATAGCTTTGCTTTATAGCTGCTGATATTCCGTTCTAGGTCAGTGCACGAGTCGTTTATTAGAGTAACGCCCCTACTGAATTTTAGATGTTAGATTCAACTCATTGTCATTACGTACACAAGGGGAGGGCTTGAACCAGCAACCTTCTGGCTATAAGGTGAGCTCCTACCCACTGCGCCAGTGCCACTGGGTAACTATAGCAACCAAGATTTAATACTATTTACCTTTTTAAGGTAGTCTTTTAATGTATTAAAAAATGTAAGAGAAACCTTACCTGGTCTCTTTCAGCCTGTTTTAACTGTTATTTTTGGTGCTCTTTACACAAAGGTGAGGCAAAATGTAGGCAAACAGACTGAGTAGAAATGGTGACATTATTCCTATTGGTTTGTTTTTTCAGTGATATGATGAAGCAGCCTGAGAGATTTTAAAGCCTCTGGACTGAAGACAAAGTCCAGGCTGACATTTAGGCAGGGATTCTGATACCTTGAGGGACTAGGTGACTTATTTTCCTGCTTCTCTGGTGTGGAATACAAGTAATGATGTGCTGGAGAAACTCTTTACCCTTCATCAATTACCAGGACAGGATTAGTAAGAATTGAAGTTCCTGAAACTTATGTATGTTCAACACACAAATGAATCCATGACGTGTTTAGGCTGGTTTATAAGAAGAGCATTGAGCAGCTTGCTTTTTGGTCCTTCCAGTAACTTCCAATTGCTCCAGAAGACTCAGATACACTGCTTATCTAGTGCTCATAGAAAAGGAAAAAGAGACGTCAAGGTCCATTTACCAGTTACCATAAATGTTGGAACTATTTACTAAACGAGTGTTGACTTCATATTCCTAGGGCACCTGAACCGTGAACAGGCACCAGGTCATTCCTAACAGCTCGCAAGTCCCCAAGGTTCAGATAAAGAAGACATTTTTGTAAACATATAAAGTGTCTTTAACACAAACGCTTCTGATCCAGTCGATCCAAAAGGACGTACACAGCAGCTGTTTGTGTCAGCAATCACCTGGTGCTTCAAATATTGGCAGACTGAATATTAGACATGGACGTAGCCACCGTGGTGCAAACTGTCATTTTTGCTGCTGGCTGTTGTTGGTTTTTGTTTTGTTGTGTTCTGTTTTATTTGGACCAGGAAGTGACGAAAGCTGGATGAGAGGGTCGAGTGTTAAGTTGTCAGCTAATGCTAGGTGGCTTCATTAGCGTCAGTAGATCTTATGGGAGCAGCACGCTGGCACAGATACATGCGAATCAGTGCTAAATAACCTCCAAATAAAATCTGAGAATCTCACTCACCCAAACTGGCTTAATTTTTTCCAGGTTTCCTCAAAGGGAGTTCCTTTGAAGTTTTTAAAGGATGACGAGTAAAGTCAGTGCATCCCTCTGGAAAGTCCCAACAAGTTAAATTGCTTTCCTGGCTTTTCACCTTTTGTTTACGTTAGCATTAGCTTAGCCAAATCCTGTCACAGTATCCCAACTGAAACACACCTGGTATTGTCTTACCTGGGAGAGAATATAACAGTGTGTTACATTAAATCTTAAAATGCATTTTCAGTACAATATGCTGCATCTGTCAACTTTTAGGTAACTGCCAATGACCCGGACAAAGACACTAATGGTGTGGTGACCTACACCTTGGAGTCACTGCCTGATGACACCATGTCAGACATCGCCGAGGTGTTCGCCATCGAAGGAGAGAGCGGCTGGATCACCACGCTGCGGGAGACGGACTGTGAGACAACCAGGCTGTACAGGTTCAACGTGGTCGCCACCGACCATGGCGGTGACACGAAGCTGTCGTCCAGCGTCCTGGTGGAGGTGATGGTGACAGACGAGAACGACAGCCCGCCAAAGTTCACGGAGGATGTGTACCGCGGCTCGGTGGTGGAGAACAGCACGCCCTACGAACCCATTGTCTACATGACCACCACGGATGCTGATGTGTCCTTGGAGAACCGCCTCGTCACATGTTACATCACAGGTGTGTTTATCAGTGTGCGTTCATAGAGTTGAGCCTGCTTGTTTCGTGTGTTCAGCCATTAAGTGTGTTTGTGTATGTGTGTGTCACTGCTGTAGTTTTGTCTGTGAGTGAGCATTTGTGTGTTTGTCAGTGTCCCGTTGAAAATTTGCTGCTCCGTTATGAAGACATTAATGAGGTGATATCATTGAGCCTCAGATTAATCGCACAGCAGTGCCAGCCAACGAGAGAAGAATACCAACAGGTTGCCCTGCAGCTAACAACAAAAACAACGCCTCAAATTAATGCAAATCCTGTTTTTCCCCAGACAGTTAAACCGTTCTACAGGAGCTCTCTGTCACACCGCGGTGTTCCTAACAGAGAGTATTTGCTTTGGAATTATTTATAATAGGAGGTTTGTCTGACATTTGCTCTCCTAAGAAGCAAAAACAGAAACAAAGCCTGCCCACCACCGCTTTGATTGATGGGAGGAAGGCAGCCCACCATTATAAGACGATTTTCCATTATGTTTGTTTTTCCCTCTTATATTTTATTTCCTTAACTTTGCGATTACATAAACATTCTGACTTTTCCCTGAAGACTGTTAGGACACTTCACACTGCAAAAAAACCCTTAAACAACGTCCTGTGTGAACAGAGTTTCTCGACACAGCGACCGTGACCATCGCGTCCTCAGTGTTGTATTAACTGTTTATTAATTACAGACATTTTTATACACAATTCCCCATTATCACAACATTCTTTAAAATATAAGGATTATTTTTAATACTTGGATAAAAATCCTTTGCAGTCAGAGACCAGTGCCTGAATGACTCATGACTCATGAACCCACATGCTGTGTTTCCTCCTTCAGATGCTCTGCAGGCCTTTAATGCAGCAACCTTCAGTTGCTGCTTGAATTTAATAACTGAAAAGCTGCTCTGCTGAGTTCAGATCGGGTGGCTGATTGAACCACTGAAGAATATCCCATTCCTTCCCTCTGAGAGACTCTTGCAGGTTGCTTTGGCTCATGGTCATCGGCTCTGTGAAGCTCTGTGAGCAGCTCTGCAGCATGCGCCTGAATCAGAGCGGAGAGTAGAGCCCTGCACGCTTCACAGCTCATCCTGCCGCTTCTATCAGGAATCACATTATCCATGAACACCCGTTTCCACCGGCAGCCGCATGTGCCCACACCATAACGCCACCTCCACCATGTTAGACAGATGATGCGTCACATCATCAGCTGTTCTCGCCTTCGCCATACTTTTGTCCTCCATCAGTCTGGTTCAAGTCCAGCTTGCTTTCACCTTTCTACAGAATTTTTCCAGAGCTGTGCCGGCTCTTTTAGATGTTTTCTTTCTAATCGGTCCTTCTTGTTCTGGAGTGGAACCAGTGGTTTGGACCTTGTTGTAACCTCTCTGTGTTTACAGTTATGAAGGCATCTCCTGAATGCAGACTGTGACACTGATAATTCATCAGGGATAGCATGGTGCCTGGTGTTGAAGAAGCTAAATTAGATAGGAAATGAGGGCATTTTAAAGACTTTTTATTACTCAGGAACAAAAACAAATATACAATAGAACATAAACTATTTACTTTTGTCTCATTCCAAAACAAAACAAACAACCAAAAGTGTCAAGTTGTTCCAGATTTCTGTGCAATTTCCCCCAACTTGAAAAAAGAGAATGACATCCACTAGAGCTTTAGATAACTGGATTCCACTCAGAATTACTCCACAACAAAGATCCTCTTGTTTTCCTTCATTTATTTTGACTTTACAAGAGATAATCATATAGTCCTTGATAGTGCAGTAAGTTAGGTGAAAAACCTTTAAAAAGAAAAAGACAGATACAAATACAAACAATCAACATAAGCCCGTGCACACATACACGCACACTGCTTAATACAAATATAAGCACACCACCTACAGTACACATAAATAGTCCCACAGGTTAATGCACTCCTAGAAAAATATTCCCATTAAAATATGGCCTGTTTAAAATGACTGCTTGTATCTTCACTATAAAATTCACCAGGATATATGACCAAACTACCTTAACTGTGACATCTCCTGACCACCCCTCCAAAGCATAACATTAGCTAAATAATTAACCACCTATAGACTACAACCATCATTACAGTTATAAACCAAACCAACTTACAAACAAATACAATAATCACTAAACCAGCGCGGACTCAAGCGCTAAGCGGCACATGTAAACAACAACAACGTCAAGCACACTCACATGACCGAGTATTAGCAGCAAGCAGACAATGAGCTCAACAGCTGTATCAACAATGTCCATTTCAAACCGAGGCTTTTATAAGCTGTTCCCCTTACCGGCTGCCTCTCTAGTATTTTAGATGTCTCGCTTGCACAACTTCCAGAGCCACACAATCCTCCAGCGTACTCCACTCTCGATCCGCTTACGCTTCTGAGTTAATTTGTTTGAATGGTGTGGGTGCAGGTCATGTGATGTTACGCACCAAATAGAATCAGCTGTAAGGCACGTAACATTACGCAACACCCAGCTCAGCTGTAAGTCAAGTGGCATTGATTCAGTCTTCCTTACCCACTATTTATTTATTTATTTATTCCATTTTACTTGTTTTTTATTTTATTGTTCTATTGTTTTTAATTTAAATTTCTTGTATTATTCTCCTTTATTCACCTATTACCCTTTCCCTAAACTGAACATTAAAAATCAGGATTGACTTGACAAAAAGTGTCTGGAGCTAAATTCCTGCCACATTTGTTGGATTCGCTGATGTGTTGTTCGTGTTAAAGTCCAGATGTTTGAGCAAGGAAAAAAAAGACCATATTTAATCTAAAATAACTCTAAACTCATTTCCTAATTAGTTCAGTTTTGCTTGCCTACCATCTGTCAAATTAAGTCTGTGCATCATCTTTTATCTACAGATCAACTGAAACATTGATCAGTAAAAATCTGTGACTGCTTTAATAACTGAAAAGCATTTTTTCTCAGAGCAGAGCCAAGTTTATTAGACTTAATATTGATGCTGAAGATTTAAAAAGAGCAGGAGCTGACCCGAAGTGCTGTCCAGTCGCAGCCGAGGGATCAACAACAGATAGAAGTACAAGTTAAAAACAAGACTCTGAGAACAGCACGGTACAGAGGTAAACTGGATAAAAAAAATACACCCATAAACTGAATTAAAAAATAAAACAACAACATGTTAAAAATGCAGCAGGAAATGTTTTAAAATTAATAAATTGTGGACTTATTAAAAACCTCAGCCTGAAGTGCAGATGACTGCCCCTCCCTGAGCCTGGTTCTGCTGGAGGTTTCTTCCTGTTAAAAGGGAGTTTTTCCTTTCCACTGTCGCCAAGTGCTCGCTCATAGGGGGTCGTTTTGACTGTTGGGTTTTCATTGTGTTATTGTAGGGTCTTTACCCACAATACAAAGCACCTTAAGGCGACTGTTTGTTGTGATTAGGCACTATATAAATAAAATTGAATTGAATTGAATTAAATGAATTAAATGAAATAAATGAAAAACTCAAATTCTAAAATCTGACATCACCAGCTGAACCTTCAAAATAAGAGCGTGCAATTAATCCACGAGTAGATCAGTCACGTTGTTGTGTCTGACAGATTCAAGTCTCCAAAGTAACATCTGTGTGAGGGGAAACACTACATCTATCCAAAATGTCTGAGTCGCACAATCAGATCAGAACAGAAAGCAGTTGAATTCATATTCACATTCGCATGCATTCGCGTGCATCTTCTTTTATGAAACTGAAACATTGATCAGTAAAAATGTTTGCTGTTTACTGTCATGTTTGTAACTTGGATTCTTGCTCATTTGTAGTGGAGGCAGGGAATTTGGTCTAGAAATGTGGATTGTACAGCTGAAGTCGAGATTTAGGAACAATGCCTACCAGAATTCGTGGATCTGAACAGATTCCAGCAGTCTGTCATGTTTCTGCGGCCCTGCACTTCCTGAATCTGAGTCAGACCCTCTGAGAGGAAATCTGTGTCCACTAGAGTGATGAAAAAGTGCTAAAATGTTTCTGTGATTCCCAGAAAAGGCCACAGATCTTCCATATCATTCTCCTGCCTGTAGAAACCTGAACACGTGAAGCTCCGCCTCTCTACCGTCAATCATGTCTTTCTTTCTCTTGCAGCCGGAGACCCACTGGGCCAGTTTGCCATCGTGCAGGTGGAGGAGGGCGAGTGGGGTCTGATCGTGAAGGACAGTCTGGACCGAGAGGCCAGAGACAGATACGCTCTGAGAGTCACAGCCACCGACGGCAAGTTTGAGGCTCCCATCACCGTGGACGTCCACGTGCTGGACATCAATGACAACAGCCCGCTGTGTGAGCAGGTGAGCGAGCCCCATGCAGGTGACTGTGATCTCAGTCAGACACATGCTCAGTACTGACCTATTACAATACGTTTAGTCTTGACTTCATGTAACATTTAATTGAACATTAAATTAGGCCTCAGTTTAAAGGCCCCGTCTGCCTCCAGTGTTTCCTTAAGCAATCACTGTTGGAGAGTTTTAATCAAGAAATTAGGATGCATGAAAATGGTCACCCTTCAGTCATCTGTCATCAATCATCACCTATCAATTCAATTCAGTTCAGTTTTATTTATATAACACCAAATCACAACAGTCGCCTCAAGGCGCCTAAACACCTGATCTTCCAGCACCTGTAAAAATGTTTGCATTATAATCACATAATTTGTTATTGAATGCAAACAACACTACTAATAATTATTATAATAAATATTATTATACTTAATAATGTGTTATTAACATCATAAGCAGTTAATAATATATTTATTAACCTTAGAACCACTGTTCTCACGTAAGTTTGGTCACATACATAAATTTAACAGTGGTGCAATAATAAAGCCCAAAAATGAGACTATGAATTAAAAGAAACGCCAGGCTTTTATTGAATGAATTTTTTCATTTATGTACTTATGATTGCCTCGTAACCTGACAGTAATTATGCACAGCTTTTTTAAATCCTTTTTTAACACATAACATTTGTTAATAAGCATCTTATATGAACTTATTAGCATCTTTTTAACTACTAATTTTTCACTTATTACAAGGAAATCAATATAAACTGTTAAATGAATCTCATATTTGCAGTTCTATCAATGAGACTAAAAGAGGTCTGATTGGATGGAAGTCTGTGAGAGAATGACCTGCTGCTCACCTGATATGTGTGCCCAGTAAACACTGTCTTGATGAGTTCATGGTCTCAGTCGGTAGTTAAAGACTTATTGAGGAAAAAATGATGCTAATCTTGGAATTTATGGTCCCGTTAGGGTCAGAATGGAGCAGGAAGCAGGGGAGGATTTAGGGCGGGGCTTTTGATCAGCAAGCATCCCCTCACTCTACATGCTGGGGCCTATCAACTGTCAACTGAAAATTAAAATAAAAGATTTGTGAGATGTCTTCAGTGCTGCATGCGTTTCTGCAGACCCTGATGTCTGCATGACTGTGAGTGTGTGTTTTGTCAGCTGTCACACTGAACAGAGCAGCACACACTCCTCTTAACATACCCGTATGTTATCGTATCAGATCAAATGTAACTAACCTGCTCTAAATGATTTAAAGTGTCCTTTTCTCCTCCCGGTTCAGTAGGAGTGTTCCTGCTTTCTGCTACAAGCCTTTTTCCTCTTTAATCCAGCGCTGAGTAGTAAATTATTATTGATTGTTACTGATTATTGTTATTATCCTCCTGCTGCAGCTGGTGTACACAGAGGTGGTGATGGAAAACTCGCCCTCCAGCATGTTTGTGCTCAAGGTTTCGGCATCGGATCCAGACGTGGGCACTAATGGCCAGATCTCTTACACCCTCCACGGTCCAGACGCCGACAAGTTCCATCTCGACCACAGGACAGGTACGATGGCGTCCCCCTCAGTGAGTGTTTGAGGTGGCGATAGTATCTGCAGGGACTGAGCTGACTGAAGCCAAAAGCACCTCTGCTGCCGTTATTTCTGCTCCTTTTTCTGCTCACTGACATCCATCACATCTGACTTCTGTTGAAGCAACTTTCACGGCCTGCTGTGATATCAGTCAGTCTTTAGTTATACTCACAGGTCAAAATCCCCCCTAGTCATACTGCATATAAAACTAAAGTTTGATTTTATAATGAATATACAAAAATAAAAGATGCACGGAGCTCCGAGAGGCATAAAGTTACCTTGTATTGCAGGATTATTGTATCATTGTAATGAGATTTGGGCTGTTAGATAACTTTGAGTCATACTGTATTAGCTTCTAAAGGCTCCAGCTTGTTGACCATCTTCTTTCAAAAAAGGCCAGATGATGCAAATTCTAAAACTCTGCACAGACTCATACTTCAGCAGCTTCCTCCAGCAGCTGCCTGGTGCTCTGAAAAATAAAAAAGCTGATGCCCACAAAGCTCAAGAAAGCCTTGAAAAGATAACGAAGCACCGTGAGGAAGCCTTTTTCTCACTTTGTGATGTAATCAAGAACTGGAACTTCTAAATGGAGGTTTTAAAGTTGTTGGATGGGTTAAAGGCTAATCAAAGCCTTCATGGAAGAGTCATTTCCTCTGCCCCTGCCGGCATGAACAAGCCTGAACACTGAAACAATCCTGATGCCTTTTCTGAGTCTTTGTTTGAAAAGGTGCATTTGGAGAACAAAGGGTGCAGGATCTGTTAAAGAACAGCTCTCCATCAGCCAACATTTCACCATAAAAGGGAAGAAATGATTCAGTAAAATAAACAGCAAAATGTGAAGACACTCCATAAGAGCTGAAGATGGAAACAGCACAGTGATCCTAAACACACCTTAGAATCCACTCTGGGGGAAAAAAACCAACATTTTCTCAACCAGAGGCCAACCTGAAGGCATTACCACTGGAAATTTGGACTTCAAACGAGGCACACGTTAAAGACAGCCAGAAAGCTGAGAATAATAAGTTCAAAAATCCTAAACCAGGAATTCAAAGACTCTCACTTTCTACATAAAGTCTTTACAAACTGTGATACCTGCCAAATTAGGTGGAACAAAGGAGGTGTTCTGAGGCTCCAGAAGATGGAAACTCTGGAGGAGAAAACATTAAAGAAAGACACGCAGCAGTGGTTCAAACCAAACTCTTCCACAGGGCTGCCCATGCTGACACTCTGAAACACTGAAGGGGTGAAACTGCACTGTGTTCAATAAATATTAAATAATTTAATGTAATAATCCTCATACAGTGAAGACAGCATTTGTGTTGTCACAGTCACATGGCTTCAGCGCCTGTGTTCGGCATGATGGCGCTGAATAACTTCTGTGGCCTCACTGAGCGCTCGTTAACATGCTTCCTGCTGTTGAGGAAAATATGAGAATAACTGCAGGCTTATTTCAAAGCGCTAACCAGGCTTCACTAACTCTGACCTGAAGCTGGCGCAAGGATCATTTAAAGACGAGACAGTCATGTTAAAGTGATAAATGCTAAACGTCAGCATTTTACCATGCAGTCGTTAACATGTAAGAACAATTTTTAATCTCGAAATGTGTTGGCCTTTTTTCTGGCATGGGAGCCCTTTGTTTCATGGTTTAATGGTTGAGTCTCGCCCGTCTCTCCCAGGCGAGCTGTTCACTCTGGCCGTGCTGGACCGTGAAAAAGACGTCGAGGTCAACCTGGTGGCGAAGGCGACGGACGGCGGGGGTCGATCCTGTCAGGCTGACATTCTGCTGATGATCCAGGACATGAACGACAACCCGCCACTCTTCTCCTCCAGCCACTACGAGGTCACCGTGTTTGACAACACCACGGTCCACACGCCGGTCGCCATTGTGTACGCCAAAGACCCCGACACAGGTGAGCCGCTTCTGAGTTTGAAATGCCACTCTGGGTGCAGTGAAGGTGGAGTAATGAGATGAGGGAGCATTATGTCGTTTCTGTCAGGTTCGAACATGTTGGGACAAAGCCTTCATCCTGGTATCGTCAGTCCTTTTTACACCTTAAAGCCTAACGCTCGGGCTTGCCTGTATCTGTGTGAGGTGTGAGTGTGGTTTTAATGATGCCAAGCATAATAAAGGCAAAGCCATCCACGAAACGCCCACCTAAAGTACACCTTTCCTGTCATTCCAGCTGTATTATAGGGTCTTTACCTTACAATATAAAGTGCCTTGAGGCGGCGACTGTGTGTTGAATTTGAATAAACTTGATCTGAATAGAGTGCTGTGTAGCATAGGCAGAGCATAGCACTGGAGAATGAGGGACTACTTGGGAAGTAACAACCAACAGAGACAGACTAGGCAAGACAAGGAAAACAGGGAAGGCAGGGGAAACTGAAACTCAAGAACTAGAAGCTCAAGTATAATCCCAAAATATCATTACGAGAAGATAGTTAAAGAGTTATGACTTTCTGAGGACAACATAACAAACTTAAAGTTCCCAGGACTAAGACTAGACTGAACAAAACTAAAGAAATTTAACATTAACAGACCCTCAAAGACCGAAAAACACTAAACATGGGCCAAAAGGCCCAATGCCATGACACATGTAACTTTTAGCTCTCAACCCCAGCAGTCATTGGGTCACACCCATTTTACATTTTCAGCTTGTTTTGACTTTATGTTTTAGCTAACCTTTTTAGCTTAGTTTGTCCACGAGAACCTCAACAGTATTCCAAGGAAGGTTGAGGACATTGAGTCAGAATGGACCTTGTTCCACACCTCCATTGTTGAGGCTGCTGCATGGAGCTTGGTGGTTGGTGCCTGTTGTGGTTTAATCCCCAAACCAGATGGTGGACACCAGAGGTAAAGGGAGCCATCAAGTTGAAGAAGAGTCCTATCAGGGTTGGTTAGCCTGGGGGACTTTGGAGGCAGCTGATGGGTACCGGCAGGCTGAGCAGAACACGGCCTCGGTTAAAGCAAAAATTCGGATGTGAGTTCGGGGAGGCCAAGGAAAAAGACTTCTGGGCTGCCCTGAAGTGATTCTGGCAGACCATCAGGTGACTCAGGAGAGGAAAGCAGTGCTCTACCCACATAGTTTATAGTTGACATGCCTTCTGTAGTGGAAGCAGAGTCCTGGGATGAGGGGTATGACGCACCCATCACTGGGAGTGAGGTCACTGAGGTGGTTAAACGACTCCTTGGTGGCTGGACCAGCTCTTTACCCTCTCAAGGATATTCGTGTTTTATGGACCTGGAGAAGGCATTCAACCGTGTCCATTGGGGTATCCTGTTGGGGGTGCTGCGTGGTGTCTTGTCCGTTGTTACGGCCCGTTTAGTCCTTGTACAGCCGCAGTGAGAGCTTGGTCCTCTTTGCCAGCCATAAGAAAGACTTGTTCCCTGTGGTGTTGGCCTTCACCAGGGCTGCCCTTTGTCCCTTTGTGTTCAGAATATTTATGGACAGACTTTCTAGGTGCATCCAAAGGAAGGAAGTCTTCCATCTTGGTGACCTCAGACTCTTATCTCTGCTTTTTTGTGGATGATGTGGTTCTGTGGGCTCCATCAGGTGGTGGCCTCCAGCTCTCAGTAGAACGGTTGGCAGTCACTGCTCCTCCAAATCGAAAGGAGCCAGTTGAGGTGGTTTGGACATTTGATTAGGATGCCTCATGGGTTCTGTGAATGTCTGACCGGGAGTGTTTTGCCGGGGTAAACCCAGGTCATGCTGGAGAGATTATATCACTTGGCTGACCTGGGAATGCCTCAATGTTCCCCTGGATAAGCTGGAGAAGGTGGCTGGACAGAGGGGGGTCTGGGTTTCTCTGCTTAGGCTGCTGCCCCTGCAACCCAACCTCAGACAAGCAGAATAAGATGGATGGACAGACATGATAATACCCGGCTCAGTAAGATGAAAACTGTGGCACTAAAGCAAAGGATGAAAGCCTAATTAATCTGTTTTCATCACAGCCTTCAGTGTCAGAATAGTTTGAAATGTGCACTCTCACTTTGTGACAGTCTTGAACCAAAGCTTGCCGCACTTTGTTTTTAGTTTTAAAATTTTGTTCCAATTCATTATTACGGCCACTTTTCTGCTTGTAGACTTGGCCGTCATGCTTCAGATTTATGCGTAACATGGTCTGTGTGTATCTGTGTACCATTTTTAATGCGTGGAAATGTGTGTGTTATGCATAGGTGTGACTTTATGACAAAGCATACCTGAACCCACAACAAAATGAATGTCAGGCATAGAAACTGTTTAATTAAGCTTTAATATTACGTTTGGTGCTCGGGTCGTTCACCTTGTTCAAATATTGTTTCATGAAGTCTATGCAGTCCTGAATTAGGGTGAGTGTTCCTTTATATAAGCATTAACCGTGAACCATGGTATTTTAAAAATTAAATCTAGATATCATTTTGATAATACACATACAATAATGCTATAAAACATGTTTTTAGAGACAGACTTAGACACGAATAAGGCAAAAGAAACTGAATGTGTCAGTGCACCTTCTGCTGTTTGAATTATCAGCAGCCAATAAGAGCCAACAGCAGCTTTCCACCCCAGCATCTCTGTTCAGTGAGCTCTGTGGTCTGGTCAGTAACATGAGGAGGACTAACATGCCTCTGCTTTGATGTGTAATTTGTGTGTGAAGAGGGAAAAGTCAAGATATGAAATGATGGGGAAGCTTCTTTTTTTTTCCAGAATAATCTGCAGGCTGACGATTCAGAGTGATGTCATTACTCCGGCAGGTAGCGTGCAGGTGGAAACTCCTAAAATTTTCATACCATTCAAGCTGCATCTGTGGAAAAAAGAACACCTCTTCAAGCATACAAAGATTTGTTTGCACTTCACGTGCATCGTTGTGTTGCAGTGCTTGAGCGCAACAGCGTCACCGATTTACTCCGGTCCTCCTGTGACTGAAGTGAGCTGCCACAGTTTGGTGCAAATTTCCAGTGCCGTCTTTAAATGCCTTATTAATTAGTATCCTTTCATAATTGTTGGATCAGTGAGGTCAGATTAAACGAGCCGCACAGCTCGGTTTGTGCAGGTGTGCGTGGTGTTTGATGTGTCATTCAAATCCTGGATGGGTTTAGCTACAGTCACACCAGGACTGCTGGAAATGCAGCTGCTGCACACACACACACACATCAGTCGCTACAAAGGTGGGCAGATTCAGACAGGTAGGTGCACACGGAGACCGAACGGGTCGGCCGCGCCCTCAGATGTGCAGCGGCTTGTCCTCTTTCTCAACACTGACAACTTTCTCACAGACATGAGTGACTCACAGACATGTTTCTGTTTTCTTTAATGTTTTATTTGCCAGATAAAAGAATCCAAAACACTTCAGTGTGGAGAGAAAAAAGCAGCCATCAGAGGATAGAAAGATAGATCTGGAATGATGCAAATACGTCATTCTCAATAAACTAAGGAGCAGAATGTGGGTACACATGAGGAGGAGAGCGAAGACAACAATGTCATGCGATTGCTGAAGCGCTAATCCCCTGAAAATCCAGCATCAAGTGTTTGACCTTTAGCTGCAGTGCCATCTTTAGGCCACTTAGTTTGTACAGAAATGTGTTTTCCTTCCAAAGCTTCTGTGTGTGAGCGCATTGGAGGAGTTAATGCGCTGACACTCATATTAACCTGTGCAATTATCCAGAGTTTTAGCTCCTGAACTTGTGAAACAATTGTGAGTCATATCAAGGTGACGCCAGTTGTTACGCCTGTATAATTACCACCAGAGCACAGAGTGAAAATTAACTTCCAGAAGAGACAGGAAATAGAAGTGAGAAAAATAAATGCACGGTTTTGTGCAGGTTGCCGTTACTCACCGAGCATCCTGACTTTGATCAGCTTCGTTGGAATCTGAATGTTTTTCTTTCCTGTCAATCATTTCACAACATTCCAGATCAAAGTTCGAGCTCTCGCAGCGCTCCAACCTCCAGCTTTAAAACTGCACTCCTGTGAACTCTGCACTCTGTTTTACCAGTTAATTAACCTCCTGATGAGGGATATAGGGATTTTCTGCATGGTCATTTTCATCATTTGGGGAACAGTTTCTTTTCTTTTCATGAAAAAAACACACACACAAAAGGAGGTTTAACTGAAGCTGACGCTTTCTTCCAGCTTCACCCGCCTTTACTCTGACTGTACCTTGGATGGTGGTAAACGGCGGTGTTGTGCCTTTCAGCTCCGTCTGGCACATATTGAAGGTTCCTCATTGTCAAAATCTCAACAGCTTTTCATCTCGTGTTTACAGTTTACAGTTATATGTGGTTCATCAGTTACTCTGGATTGCCTCCAGTTACACTATTAGGAACCTTGGAGCCATTTTTGATCACTCAAAACAAATATGTACGACTGCCTTCTTTCATCTCAGCAAAATTAAAAGCGTTGCATCATCTGGTTCTTCTAACAGTTCCAACAACACCATCACTTGATGCAGAACAGGGACTACAAAGGGAGGTCATATTTCTCACATATTAGCTTCTGTTCAGTGGCTTTTTCGATAAAGCTTATAGTTAGAGGTGGATCAGGTGACCCTGAACATCCCTTTCTTTTGCTGCTGTAGGCTCAGGCCTGGGATACTGCTGCGGGATTTCCCATGATGCACTGAGAATTTCTTCTTGGCTCCCGCTGCTGCGTGTCCTGTTCTTTTATCTTTAACTTTTTTTCTCTCTTCCACAGTTTGTGCTTTGTCTCTCCATGCTCTCATGTTTCTTTCCCCTCACCCTGTAACAGTCAGCAGCTTCTCATTGTTCTTGGTTCTGTTTGAGGTTTCTTCCTGTTAGAAGGCAGTTTTTTCTTCCCCCTGTCACCAAGCGCTGTTCACAGAGAATTGTCTGAGGCTGTTCTCGCTAATGTTCTATATATTAGTATTCCAGTCTCATCTAATCAGCCTGCTACGTGAGTAAAGCCAACACATGTAGACATATTTCATTCCTGATTAACTGAATATATTCAGTAAGACCAACACTAACTTCTTATTATAATCACAGCCATTTCAAAACTGGCTTATAAAGTTTCCACCCACTCTATTTTATAAAGTAGATTAAAGTTGCACCAGTTTGGTCATTTAAATTTAAACACAATAGAGCACAAGTTTGAGAAGATGTGCGTGAGAATTATTTATTTTTATCATTGTTTGGTACTTTTCTCTGCATAATTATTATAATTATAACCTGGGCAGGATAAGTGGTGTAAAATGGATGAATTAACTCAAAACAAGTGATGAATTCATCCAAATAAAGGAGCGCATAGTTTAGCCTCACACAGCAGCTCCTTACCGCTCCATGTTTCTGTGCTCAGGTATAAACTCGGAGGTGAAGTACTCCCTCCTGTCCGGCGATGACGGCTACTTCTCTCTGGATGAGTTTTCTGGGATCCTGCGGCTGGAGCGACCTCTGACCCCCGAAACTCCACCCACCTTTGAGCTGAAGGTGAAGGCCACCGACCGGGGTCTGCCTCGTCACCTCTACTCTATTGCTACGGTGACAGTGGATGTGGTCTCCCTGGACGACTACCAGCCCGTCTTCCTGAGCTCCGAGTACACCGCCCAGCTCCCAGAGTCCTCAGCGGTCGGGTCCGAGGTGCTGAGCGTCTCCGCGCTCACCAGAGATGGCGGAGGCCCAGATCCCATCGTGTACCGCATCATCTCCGGGAATGAGGACGGCCGCTTCCTGCTGGACTCACGAACAGGTCAGAACACCTGGTTACATGCTATATAACAGGTGATATTTACACATACAGGTGAAAGGCTTTTCAAGAGGAACACTGGATTACATATTTTAATCAAACTGGTGATGATACCAGCAGCTTCTTTTTCCATATGTCTCATAGAAATATCTTCAGAAAATTGTTGGTTAAATAGATTAAAAGACGAAAATCTGAATAAAAGCACAAAACCTGAAAATGAACCGCAGGTGGAGATTCTCTGCTCACTGATTGTGAGATTTTCGCCATAAAAACACAAAGCAGGACGATATTAATAAAAACCTTGATTTCTGAGCCAGAGGCTCTCAAACTACTCAGCACCACCGCACCAGTGTGCTGAGTATTTAAATTATACTAATTGTAATATTTTATCTACATTAATATTCAGCACCTTAAGCTTCCTGCTAAAGGCCACAGCAGGAAAGGCTTCAGTTATAATTTATCCAAACATTTGAATCATTCTGGACAAAGAATCAAAACACAGATTTGTGTTTGTTTGCAAATCTTCTGAAATATGAAGTACCCGTGCTGCTCCTGCAGTCTGACCTTCAGTGTTTACGAGCTCTGCCCCCTGGTGGATTTCAAACTCTGAGTGAACTGCACTCTGCCCTTTGGACTGTGTGGGACTGTCTCACAGCTTACTACCAATAAATCATTAAAGGCCAGAAGAAATGCACTTATTGATCACTGCCCGCTGCTTTAGGTGTTATTATTATCAGTTGAAAAGCCAAGACAAGATGATGAGAATGTCACATTTAATTGAGAAACAAAGAGAAGATTTACCAAGATCGCAGGTTATTCTTTGTTCGTATGGCACAGCGAGCCCTAAACAGAAAAGTGCCAGCCGGCTTTAAAAGTCTTGTGTGAAGTCTTTGTTTGTGCTGCAGTCACTCCTGAAACAGAAATGAAAGTGATCAGCTAAACCTGGAAAGGAATCCAAACTAAAGCTGTTTTCACAAATCAACTTCCAGGGAGCGACGAATCCCTGCATCACACTCACGTGCACCTCCGTCAGGTGAAAGCGAGAAAAGCTGAGACCAGCAGCTTTAAAGTGGTCACAGCAGGCTGTTAAAGGAGGGAAGGGGGGGCTCGTAAAAGTGATTTCATTTGATTGCCTTCAGGAACAATCCAGGAAGGCCTCTCTCTGCCCTCGCTGTAAAGATCTCACTAATCAATGCAACCTTGTGTCTGTCAGCATGTGAGCGCTGCAGCGTCACTGCGTCCATCATTCAAGCCAAAATCAGCCAGTTTACTGCCCGTGAGCGTGCAGCACGCGCTCATCCGGCGTCTTGCGCGGAGTCAGGATTTGCAGAGAAAGGCGGTGATGGCTGTTCACACCCTGCAGCAGAAACTGTTTCAGAAGGAAAACCTGTTCCTGTTCGAAGACCGTGACTGTACCGGCATTTAAAGCATGTCATTGACACCCAGAGGGCTCTCCTGGTGTCGCACAGCATCCTGCGTCCCATCATTAGGCTGCAGAAATATCAGCTGAGTCTGTTTGTTTGCTGTGGTCTGCATCCATTCAGGACACTTGTTTTTCACGTGATGATTTATTATTATTAATTACTAAAAGCTTAACTTAGCAAAACTGCTGACTGGCTCTAGCTTCATATTTATCCAACATACGGAATGTGAGAATATGATTGGTCAGCATATTTTCCAGCATGTGTAAGTTTCAGTGGTGTGGTGAGGTTTTACCTGATAAGTGCCGTGTCGGTGTAACGTGAGAATTTATTTTCTGTATTTCTGGAAGTGGGGTACGCAGAGGTTTGACCCTGACAGCCATCTTCTGTTTTATGAATGAATGTGGTGAGTTGTTATTAATCCTTGTGCTTATTCTCAGAGCAGAAGATGAAGTTTTTGTTTGTTTTTGTGTTTTGCCGAGTGTTGGTCTGTATGAGCGCTGCTCTGCTGAAGCATGGAGAAACTCACATCCCTCCATCGGGTACCCCCTAACAGGAAAAGTTTAGGATTCTGTCTGAAGTGATTTAGATTCTCACAAATAGCAGAAACTCCAGTTTGTCTTGTTTTCCTAAAAGAGAAATTTCCAATCAATACTCTTCCATCCACAGCGTGATTAGAAGCGGGTGACTCACTGGCTTGTGGATAATTTATGATTTGAGTTTTTTGATGTTTGCAGAATGATTCAGAATTGAATGAATTATTGATCCCGTGCGTCATCCATCCATCCTCTCCAAGGATGCTGCTGAGGACACGGTTGTAAACAATAAATCTCCCGCTGGCCTCGGATCAAACAGTGTTTTTCACACACCGGACACCCGGCACTTTGTCTCTCTTTATCCTGCAGCCTCCACACGGACGGGGTTTAAACACCGTCATGTGACGGGACGTCACACTGCACAAATCCGTCTGCGGATGTTGTTGAGGATGGCACGGTAACACACACAAAGAGGAAAACATCAGTTATGTCTCTTCAGATTTCTGCTCAGGAGTAAAAACTATAAGTCGAGCTGATATTCATTCATTCCAAAAAAAATCCTCAAATATAAAAACACAGTTTACAGCCTTTTTCATGCATCTGCTTTTATTAGTGAGTTTTCATTTCTAGTAGCATACTTTTATTCTTGGACTGTGATAGAACAGCTGTGCATGATTCACAGTTCAAAATAATCCTTCTTTCTCTCGTCCTGGGCCTCGGTGCAGCCTCTTCATTCTACCTCTGTCTGAAACTGTTTAAGCCCCTCCCCCCTGAAGCTGACATATTTCTGATTGGCTTGCCATTATAAACAGAAGGTCTGAACAGCTGCCCCTCTCTGTGACATCATCCAGATCCAAGAGTGTTTACAGCCTGTGGTTCTCGGGGATTACTTCCACCCACACTGACCTCAGAGCAGTGTGGGTGGAAGCAGAGGAAGAGGCTGAGCTCTTCTCAGCCCTGCTGCCGTTTGTCATCTTTTGCTAGTTAAGCAATTGTGTTCACCACTTCACTGTAACATATTTATCTATTATGGGAGCAGTGACTGTCTGCAGCCCAATAAACAGAAAGCACTCTCCTTTAGCTTTTTAAATAATCATTGGAAACTATTACCTGAAATTCAGTGAACTGTTCAGAATTTGCAGCAGGTGACGCAAATAGAGGCAAAAAGTCTATAAAGAGTCTACAAACCTGGGGTTCTCCTACTTTGGAGAAACGTAAGAAGTGAAACTTCCTGCTAAGTTTGGAAACAATGTTCCTGATACTTCCAGCAACCGGTTGGCCTTTGGAAGGAAGTAGTTCTTCTAGTGGCTGTTAGGATGAGGAATCTGGGGGCGGAAAATGGTTTGAAAACACTTCAGTGACATGCCAGCTGGGACACCTTTGGGTGGTAGAATGCTGTGTGACCAAATCACATGGGTAAGATTACAGATTTGTACGTTTAGGGAAATAAACTGCAGGAGGTCCAGTGAAAGAACTCCTGAATGACAGGAACTTGTCAGACGGAGGCTAGCCTGGACATGATGTCTTGGCTCAGCTCTGTTATTTAGTTTGAGCCCACACACGCCAGCGCACATCGGCACAGATGTGTATCAACTCGTCAGGATCTGCTTTTCGGGCTTTCAGTTTGTCTCTCTGCTTTTTGCTGTGAGGGTTACAAAAATTCATAATTCCCCAGATTTCTGCTGTGTGTGTCTGGGCATGTGGCTCAGTTTTTTTGAAGAAGTCATATGTATTTTTACGGTTCGAGTGATTCCAGATTAAATCTTCAGTTTGAGGTTTTACAGGGTCAGAAGCTGCCACACAGAGGCGACAGTTTGGTCCTGGGGAGGGTCATAATGCTGTTCCTGGTGAGGAGAGAGCCAGAGAAAAATGGATGGGAAGTTAAAAATCTTTCTGGATGTCAGTGAGTTCCTCACAAGCATTCTCCTTGGGAAGGTTTTGGGTGTTTCCACTGTGATGTCCCACCCTGAGCCTGTTTCGGCTGTTAAAAGGGAGTTCTTCCTTCCCACTGTCGCCTAGTGTTTGCTCCCTGGGGATTGTCTGATTGTTGGAGATTTACCGCAGGGTCCTTACCTAAAATACTCGTGATTAGGCTGCTTGTGGCTCATGAACTAAACTAAGCTTGACAGTCCTGCTCTAAAATGTTTTTGTGTGCGCAGCGAATCGTGTGGGAAATGGAGGCATTGAAGCTGACAGTGACAAATCGCCTTCAGTGGGCCGCTTCTGTCTGAGAGTCTCTCCACACCGAGCATACAAAGTGCGGGCTGATGGAAACTTTGCAGCAGGGATGATGAGCTGGAGCCAGAACGTCTCTCTGTTTCCATCCGACAGAGTAAAATCTGACACATTAGCATAATTACAGCACCTGCACAACTGTCCTGCAGAGGAGTGGGAGTCCCCGTCAGTCTCTGCTCTGCAGTTACTGCAGTTCTTTACAGTAAGAGCACAAACAGGCGCCCTGGTTTTAGAGCTGAAGTTTCCCGAGCTCGCAGAGGTGACAGGCGTTGGAAGACGTTAGCGGCTGATGGGAAATCAGAGCCAAGACTTTCATTCAGGGAAGGAAAACAAAGGAGTGTCACCTTTTTGCCAAACAGGCGGTGTCTTGTTTGTGTAGTCATATTAAAATGGAAATCATCAGAAGTTCACTTCATGTGCACCCTCTGGGAGCTTTGAAGGGCATTTTGAATTTTAGAAGGTTAACAGGAATGATCTTTGCTCTGTTTGCATCAAAAAAACTAAGAAAATACACCAGCAGCTCATAAAAAAGCATCGACCTCCCACGGCGCAGCACAGCCTTTAGTTGGAGTTGTTAGGACATGAACTGAACAGTCAGACTCTGCTTTGTAAAGTCTCACATTTGTTATATTTAATATTTAAAAGTGAAAGAGTTTCAGATGCACACCTTCCACTTTAGTTCAGCATTTGAAGGTAAACAGCACATTTTGGAGCTCTGCCATTCAGAGCACTTCTCAAAGCCCTCAGGATGCAGCGAGAGAGTTCAGCACACAGGATCAGACTCCACTGTTTCTCAGTGAGAGTGTGTTTGTCAGCCGAGGACACGATGTCTGTTCACTGCTCAGTTTGGCTGCAGGGCTCACAGCCGTCTTCAAGTTTCAATCTAGAATAAACTAAAGTGTGACTCAAAAGTTAAACTAGCACAAAATCACTATTAAAGTTAAATGAACTTTTAATTAACTTATAGATGCAAAAGAAAAAGACTTGAATTGTGGATTTATTGAATTTCAAAATGGAGAAAACAGTTTCAGTTTGTTTGTTTTTTCAGTAAAATCTTGAATGCAGAGTCATTGAAAGTGCTCTAATATCATCACTTTGCTCCCTGCTGCATTTTGAACATTTTACAGCCTTAATTGATTTCTTTTTGGTACCTTTAAGACAATCGTTGCAGTAATCTAAATGAGAGCAAATAAGAGCATTAATAATAATGCAAGTGTTTCTCCAAAGTGAGGTTTGAATTGAAAGTGAAGATTCCGTGAAAGGACCAGGAGACGACCAGTGATAGGACGCAGCTTATCAGAACCACAGGTAGGTGTGAGGTCAGGGTCAGGGAGGCGGAGCTGCAGGGAAATAAAATGTTTCATCTGTGTATAGTCTGTCCAAATAGCAGAATATACACTGTTCAGAGACATAATCTGACAGGGAAAGGGTTATTAATGTTTGTATATGTGAATGTTTTACAGTTCAGGGATTGCCCTTTGACCTCTTTGATAGCACTATGATGGCTGCTGGGCTCAGATATTTAACACTGATCTGGTGCCAGTCTGTTCCCCTGAGATTCAATGAATTTCATGGATTTTTTTTTGATTTATTTTTTTTTAATCTTTATTTAACCAGGAAAGTCCCACTGAGATTAAGAACCTCTTTTTCAATGAAGTCCTGGCCAGGATAAACAACAACTAATACAAAACACCTTTACGACATGGTACAGTTAAAACACAAAGCAAAAGACAAATGCTTACATTTTAAAGAACAAATGAAGAAAAACAAGTGCATGTTGTGGAGTTGGCCTCAAGAACTCGCTGTTTGGATTTAAAAGCACTCAGTGAAATGAACTCAGCCAATTTCCAGTCTTTCTGTAACCTGTTCCATGTGAAGGGAGCAGAGTGAACAAAAGCCTTTTTACCCAGTTCAGTACAGAAATATGGGACAGAAAGCAACAGCTGGTCTTTGGAACGGAGTGAGTAAGGATCATCACGTCTCACTGCAATAGATAGATAATAGATAAACAGATAAAAATATACTAGTGACAAATGCGGCGGGTGGCCAAACCGGGCCCTCCCACCCCAGAGTATAAATCACAGTTGTGCATCGACACTTTGCAGATAGTGATGGACCTCAAGGAACACCAACAAGCCGCTTTTTTGCACTGAAAAAAAAAACCACAACTTGTTTCGAAAATAAAAACCCAACATAAAAAAAGCCAGCAAGCTTCAGCTTCTTCACGAGGTTTTCCATGTGTGGCTTGAAAATGAGGGGCTCATCAATCAAGACACCCAGGTATTTATTAGTGTGCACCAACTCTCTTTCATTTCCCGCTGGAGTGGACACTGAGGGGATCATTTGTAGCCTCTTCCTAGAATTTAGCATTAACTTAGTCTTGCCTGCATTGAGAACAAGTTTCAAGTTAATTCACGAATGCTGGACAGTAACAAAGGCTTGCTGCAGGGATTCTGTGGGTGATTCACACTTGGTCCACAGCCGTAAATAACACTGTCATCGGCATAAAAATGCAGATTTGCACCTGACACATTTAGATGCAAGACACTGACATAAATAATGAAGTCCAGAACTTCTCACTGTGAGGCGACCGCTGCACCACCATGCTGGCCAGCTGTTTGGTTTGACTCGTAAATGGACTAAAGTTTAGATCAAAAGCCCATTTTACACTACTAGCTGCATCCACACACAATCAAGGACACTTGAATTTACAGATGCAGCATCAAACCCGCAACCTATAAGATTTTTGGAGGCCACAGGTGAGAATAGAATAACCACTGAGGAGTGTGAGGGCTTCTCCAGGAGATGGAGTGTGGGGTGTAGAAGTAAAGGTAAAACTCGTTGGTTCAGCCATGTTAGCAAATTATTGTTTTTTTTGCATCAAAACAACTCATTTCAAACTTCTACAGTCGACTTCTGCATGACTGAGCATGATTCAAATAGGATCATTCAAAAAGGCGAGTCTAGTTTACCTGAAAAAATGTAATCTTTTCTTGCCTTTCAGCAGCCATATTGAAAATGGTCACCACCTTCAGTTTGTGATTGACTGATGAGTTTTATCCAGAAGGTAATTATAAAAGAGTATATGTGCCAGTTTTGGGACTTGTATCCACTTGTGAATGATTTCCCTGTAATGTGATGAGCTGCATTACATTTTTAGCCCCATGCTGTGCTGTATGCAGGCCTCAGTTCTGAATCAGACCCTCAGAAAGATGAGTCATGTATGTTTTAATGTACAAGGTGTTCAATTCTCCCCTATCAGCTACGATCAGTGCTCTCTAGCAAGGCATTCAGCCGCTGGTTATTGCTTTAACACATCAGTCGCAATGCTGCTGTAGTAATAAAACATGTACAAAGGATTTATTGGCCAGGTAAGAATGCACAGAAGTGTGAGTGAAAGCACTGAAACGCTGGGAGCTCAGCCCGAGCGATAACTATCACAGCTCGGCTCATTCGTGCTCAGAGTCGCGTCTCGATGGTGGAAAAGTGATTTAAGTGTGACGTGCGCTGATAATGATTTAAGATGTTCAGTTTGAAGGGATGGTGGTGACGATTATTTTTGTTGGATCCCATTTTGTGTTTTGTCAGTGAAGTGTGGTTCAGCAGACTGGCTGGAAGCCCAGGGAAACAGGCCGAGTGTCTCAGCCGGAAACTGTGAGGTTTAATGAACTCTCTGAGAGGCACTCTCAGGCCTGTCCACCTTAACAGAAAACAAGTTAACAGCATATTAAAGTTAGACGCTTGGCTACAAAACACAAAAACACTTATTTCTTATTACATTTACATGTCTGAGTTTAGGAGTAAAGCACGTGTGAAATAGAAGAGGGAAAGTTTTATGAAAGTATTTAAGAGAGGAATTACACAAAGAGAACAAGTTCTTTACTGAGACTGATGAAACTGTCCCAGGCCAACAAACTGCTTCTGCGTATTGGTGGCGATCCTCTCACTCGGTGTTAGCACTCCCTACTGTATTGTGTCACTTCCTGTTCCTGTGATGTTTTGTGTAACTCGATTAAATTCAGACTTTTACATAATTTATTTGATACTGAAACAAATGAAATGAAACATCAAATGAAACTAAAGGTTGTTGTCACAGTTTTGCTTTAGGCCAAGGTGAAGGTAAAATATTCATTTAGCAGTTCAGCTGTCACATATTTAAGGTAATTCAACAAAGAATCTATTCAATTCAATTCAATTCAATTTTATTCAATTTTATTCAGTTTTATTTATATTGCACCAAATCACAACAAACAGTCGCCTCAAGGCGTTTTGTATTGTGGGTAAAGACCCTACAATAACACAGAGAAAACCCAACAGTCAAAACAAACCCCTATGAGCAAGCACTTGGCGACAGTGGGAAGGAAAAACTCCCTTTTAACAGGAAGAAACTTCCAGCAGAACCAGGCTCAGGGAGGGGCAGTCATCTGCTGCGACCGGTTGGGGCTGAGTGGGAGAGAGACAGGACAAAAGACATGCTGTGGAAGAGAGCCAGAGATTAATAATAATGATTAAGTACAGAGTGAAGTATAAACAAGTAAATAAAGGTGAATGAGAAGAAACAGTGCATTATGGGACCCTCCTCAGCAGCCTAGGCCTATAGCAGCATAACTAAGAGGTGGTTCAGGGTCATCTGATCCAGCCCTAATTATAAACTTGATCAAAAAGGAAAGTTTTAAGTCTAATTTTGAAAATAGAGAGGGTGTCTGTCTCCTGAATCCAAGCTGGGAGCTGGTTCCACAGAAGAGGGGCCTGAAAGCTGAAGGCTCTGCCTCCCATTCTACTTTTAAGTATCCTAGGAACCACAAGTAAGCCAGCAGTCTGAGAATGAAGTGCTCTATTGGGGTGATACGGTACTATGAGGTCTTTGAGATAAGATGGGGCCTGATTATTCAAGACCTTGTATGTTAGGAGAAGGATTTTAAATTCTACTCTAGATTTAACAGGGAGCCAATGAAGAGAAGCCAATATGGGAGAAATATGCTCTCTCTTTCTAGTCCCTGTCAGTACTCTAGCTGCAGCATTTTGGATCAGCTGAAGGCTTTTCAGGGAGTTTTTAGGACAGCCTGATAATAATGAATTACAGTAGTCCAGCCTAGAAGTAATAAATGCATGGATTAACTTTTCAGCGTCAGTCTGAGAAAGGATGTTTCTAATTTTAGAAAAAGCGGTCCTTTATGTCTTTAAGACATTCCTGCAGTTTAACTAACTGATGTGTGTCATCTGGCTTCATGGATAGATAAAGCTGAGTATCATCTGCATAACAATGGAAATTGATGCAATGCTTTCTAATAATACTGCCTAAGGGAAGCATGTACAATGTAAATAAAATTGGACCTAGCACAGAACCCTGTGGGACTCCATAATTAACCTTAGTGTGTGAAGAAGACTCCCCATTTACATGAACAAATTGGAGTCTATTTGATAAATATGATTCAAACCACTGCAGTGCAGTACCTTTAATACCTATGACATGCTCTAATCTCTGTAATAAAATGTTATGGTCAACAGTATCAAAAGCTGCACTGAGGTCCAACAGGACAAGCACAGAGATGAGTCCACTGTCAGAGGCTGTAAGAAGATCATTTGTAACCTTCACTAATGCTGTTTCTGTACTGTGATGAATTCTGAAACCTGGCTGAAACTCTTCAAATGCCCCTTATCACCAGATTTAGTGTTTTCTGTCTGTATTTCCTTTGCCCTCCAACACACAGACATGTTATTTATAACCAGAGGGAAGCAAACACTTGGTAATGAGACTCGATTGATGGACTGGCCGAAGGAGGAGAGAGCTGAGGGTGAGAGGGAGTATCCGCAGCAGGTTTATGTCAGATCAGATAAACGAGGACTTCAAACCATTGGAATAAAAAACTGATTTAAAAAAATGCGGGTCCCTCTCACTTAGACGCCTCTTTTATCGCCGCCATAAATCGGGGTTAGGCTCCACATGTGGATGACGGCTGACACATGACAGGAGCAGCCAGCAGTGGAAAGATTTATGGTTCCTCAAAGGTTAAACTCACAGGTTCATTGAGCCATCAGCACAAAGGGTTCGACAGATATGCCGCACCACACCAAACACAGAGGACCTGCTGGAGTGCCCTGCAGGCACCGTGAGAACATCGATTTTAAACTGTTTATTGTATCTGTCAGTCTGCATTGTATTGATTCTGCATTGTAATATGGTGTGCATTCACGCAGAGCTGCATGAAGGTAGTTTATGATGTAGGGAGTGCGGAAATAAATGCAGATTGAGGTCTGAGTGAGGTCACTGAGCTTAGCTTTGGAAACTGAAGTTTGCCTCTGTGGTGAACTTCTCTTATTCAGCTTCTCTTTAGTTCCTGTCACGTGACCTCACTTTTTATTTCACAGTTGGGAGTCTAATGTTGTTTTACACATATATAATGATTTCCACTGTCACAGGGAGGAATATTTCTTATTAATTTAATGCTGGTGTACAGTGAGTATGTGCTACCAGCATAGCTGGAACCATAAATCCCTGCCTCAAACCTTACCTTCACCCTTCTTGCAGGCCTCATGACTCTTGTTGCCCCGCTGGATTTCGAGGTTTCCCGGGAGTACTACCTGTCTGTGGAGGGGAGCCGTGGGAAGTCATCACTCAGTGATGTCACTACGGTTGTCATTAATGTGACGGACGTGAATGACAACACGCCGGTGTTCGGGCGGGGCGACTACAGCGCTGAGGTATCGGAGGATCTGACGCCTGGAAGCCTGGTGATGAAGGTGGGAGCTGAGCCACGCGAGCATATTTACACTTTCAGAGAAAACATTAGGATTTCTTTACTTCAGTTCTGCAGTTGAAGACTAATGGAGAAGTGGTTATTCTAAGCAGACACACATATGTGCATTCATCCATACATTGTAAATACAAAAAATATCAATAACTTTTAACTGAATTAAATCAGACTTTGATTCAAAATATTTCTGAGACTCTTTGGCAGCAGAACTGAACTTTCTGTTGTTCTTTCAGAGTCCCACCACCCACACAAAGACATGCATCGACACCCTCCCATCCAAGGCGTGACCTGCAAATATTTAGTGGTCATGCGAGCACATGCACTCAGATTATCTCACATCGCCCACTTGCACGTACGTAATGCAGCAGCGCCTGGCAGCGTGCTAATGCAGAGAATTAAACTAATGAAAAACATCATTCATCCACATAATAGCAGCATGAGAGGATCCTGCTGCCTGTTGATGATGTACATCTGCAAAAAGCAGATTAAAAACACGTGCACGCGCGCCGTTATTCACCAACACGCCAGCCGTCATCTGCCAGGCCAGCAGCAGCGATAACGCAGCAATAATACAGCTCAGTGGCTCTGTGATGGTCGCACCATGGTTGGATGATGACGTTTCATATTTGATATTTTTCCCTCTCTTGTCATCTGTTCCCACGTCGTCAGTTTCACCATTAAACTGAGATGTGTTACAGCAGCAATAGCAGCTAATAATAATACTATATACAATACTGTAAGGAACACAATATAAATACTTTAATTAAACAACTGTGCATTAAAATGAGCGTTGCTTGTCAAACAGTGTGATTGCTGCTGGCAGGAAGGACTTCCTGCTAAATTTAAAGGGGTTAAAAGTTAAAGTAGTAAAGTTAAAGTGGTGGCTCAGTCCTCGGGTCATTCAAAGTGAGGGCGAAGGCAGGCCAGGTGTCAGTGAAAGGAAACTGTCCTGGAATCAGGGTTTTTCTGATTTTACACCAAGTTTAAACCCGACAAAGTTATGAGAGGTCCCGCCCATGGACGCAGCTGTTACACCAACGAGGAGCTGAAAGCAGATTTTCTTGTGTGGATGTAAAGGTGCCCATCAGTCCTTCAGCCCAAGGATCTACATTCAGAGCTTTAGACAGAGCCTGTTTTCAGCTGACCATGACCTCTGACCCGTTCATGATTATTCAGCCACATTGTCGCTCTGTTGGTGGATGTAGTTTGTCAGTGTGGTGTGGGGATCTTTTGTGTGACTGACGTCCAGAGAGGTGGGAGGTGTTATTCCACTCCTTTTTTTTCTTTATCTCCAGGTAACTGCCACAGATGAGGACGGCCCGGTCAATAATCTGCTGCGCTACTCGATAGTGAGCGGTGACCTTCTGCAGCAGTTCTCCATCCACCCTCGCAGCGGGGAAATTACTGTCCGCACTGCGCTGGACAGAGAGGAGGTCAGTGTGGGTCAATGCTAATAATGATAGTGATCATAACTGAATAAAATAAAGAAAGCAGAAGGTCACATTTAAAAACAAACTTTCCATTTTACCTCCTCTCCAGATCCCTCACTACTCTCTGACGGTGCAGGCAGCTGATGAAGGCAGACCTCCTCTGTCGTCGGCCGTCCTCATCACCATCACCGTCACCGACGTCAACGACAACCCGCCCGTCTTCTCCCAGGTCAACCACAGCCTGCTGCTGCAGGTACGACACCCTCCTGAGCGTCACCTGATCATTCCTTACCCACGCAGGGCTGGAAGCATCTGCACCTTTATTTGCTTAAAGTTAAATCCTACTAAACAGCTGCATCCAGCTCTCAGTCTCTGTAATAAATAAAGATATCCAGAGCTAGAGAGGAAGAGAAGACGCCAGAATAAAGATCTGAAAAGCTCTAAAATCCTGGAACTACACTGCTTCACTTTTCAAGGTTATGTTGAGAGATTTTCCACAGATTCCAACTTCCAGGATCAATAACTCACGCGCCGGCTGCTGTTAGAATAACGAGCACCAGCTTTAACATGACGAGGGAGAGGCTGCACGAGCTCAGATATTATCCACAAGTTTGCTCTTAAATCTGTGACTTGGATCTCTGAGTTTTTTCATGGATGTTTATGACTTTATATTCTCAGAAATTATCTGCATGCTTTCTCGTTAATATGAGCTTTTGTAATTAATAATATTATTACTTTAATGTCAGGGAACATCTGCATGCTCACGCCTAGCTTTGGGACTTCAATCTGAGAGACTTTCTATTTTTTTCACATTTATAACTTTATAATCTTAGAAAATATTTTTCTTGTACACTTGTGAGTTGTTTTTGGAATAACTTTACCATTTTATTCTTAGCAAATATCCAAGTTGAGTGATTAAGATTCAGAATTTCTCAGACTATTCCCCTGCCTTCTGCACAGGTTTGCTTTGTTTTTGTATATTTTTCCTCCGGTGACTCTAATGTGCTGTTGTAACAAATATGTACGGGGGGCTTTAGGAGCTCCCTCGCTGATTAGAAAGATGTTTCTGTGCCATCTTAATGAAACCTGTTCCATAAATTGATCTGACTGCTGAGCACATCACAGGTAAGTCTGGGAGATTAGTTTGGTGCTTTGAAACTAATCACATGTGCCGCTTCCTGCAGCTCTGAAGAAGACAAAAACATGTTTGCACCACACGCCTGCAGTACAAAGCGCTGCATCGGGGGGTTAGGGTTATTCATCAACTCTCACAAATAAGCTCAGGTGTCCCGAGGCAGGACGTGACAGTTGCAGTCATGTGTGACATTTGACAACTCTGTGAAACAACACTCAGAGAGGCGAGTGTGTTTATCTGAAAGGGCCAGCAGAGTGTAAGGTTTCCTCAGAAAGCTGCTGCTCTCGTCCAGCTGTGCTCCTGATGGCCTACGAGGAGATGATGAAGACAGATGACCCGGTGACTGGAGATAATTAAATACAACTCTCTACAGGTGACCGTTTATCGAGCCATCAGCTGTCTCTTTGACACTGGTGGAAATATGATGAGTTGTAGGTGCTGCTCCATCATGACCGCTGCACCCATTCAAATGGAAACTCTTCAGAGGGGCAGAGGCTGAGGGCTTTCTGAGCTTTGAGGGGATCAAAGCAGCAGGAGCCATCCCTCTCACCTAAAAGCTTTAATTACATGGCAAAGCCTGCTGTGGTTTTGGATGCTTCAGTGGGACGTACATGTCCACATGCCTGTGTTTGTGGGTGTGCATTCACACTGCTGGCAGTCCCGTCACAACGTCTCACTGACAGTTACTGTTTTCTCTGCCAGCTCACAAACTCCCATCAAGTCCCTGGATCGCTCATTCAGGAGCTGAAACTCGGCCAGAGCTGTTGTGGGGACAAATCCAAACTTTGTGATATCGTCCCATCTGCTAACGTCTCCACAGCCAGCTCTGCCTGACGGAGAAACTCCAGGCAGATGGATGCCATTGTTTCTCAGACATGTGGTGCAGGGCAGCTGGGGCACAGTCCGCTCTCCTGCACCAATTAAGCATCTTTGTTTGACTGTTCATGGGTGCCGATTTTTACAAATGGCAGATTGCAGTAAAACATCACCATCGCGCAGCTGAATCTGAGCAGCAGATGGACAGGTAATTCATTATGTTTGCAGAGCGTCCTCAGAGGGCGCAGCAGTGCTGTAGCACAGTGATAAATCACCCAGCTGCTGATGGACTGTTCCTCCTGAACACGCTGAATACAGTTATCTTCATTCCTTCATGCTTAACACAGCGGACACACAAGTCTGTGTGAACATGTTTCACCCCAAATTAAACGGGATTGAATTTCACTGCTGATAAGATAATTCCACATTGGATTCTCGGTTGCACACTGTGTACATCATGTACTTACTCACATATGATTGTTTTCTTAAATCAAACACGGTGAGTTGTGCACTTAATTATTCGTCTACTTTCTACAAGGTCAGAGCTGCAGAGATCAAAGCATTTCTTTGTCGCTGTGAGGTTAAAGAACTGAAGAAACCTTTGCAGTAAAGGTGAATCCCTCCTGCTGTTCATGCTTTCCTCAGTGCTCTAAAGAATCAAACTCCTGGTGCACACCTTCAGTAGAACTTCACCTGAACATTCATCACACTCTTGAGGAGACATCTTTTGGTATGACTCTGCTGTGTCCCGTGAGGCGTGCTGTAATTGAAGCTTTGAAAGACCTCACTCGAGGATCTTGCATGTTTTAGCCCAGTAACTCCAAGTTGTGTATACCTTACTGCAGCCCATCTTCCAGAGCACGCTGCATATTTTTAATTGATAACCTATTTTCCCAGGAACCACTGGTTTCTATTAATTTCCTACACTGTGAAAATCAGCATTGAAAGCTTGGTAGGTAATCCATCACAGCAAACAGCTGAAGGTCTTCATTATTTTTTGGCAGAGTCAGTGGTCTGCTGCAGAGGAGCTGGAAGCAAACAGCTTCCATGAAACAGCACTGATGGCTTTCTTGCTTTCCAAATCTTCTGGATAAATAACAAGCAAACACAGAAAGAGGTGCTGGGTTTGAGTGTCTGTGCAACAGAACGTGGACACGTCAGTAGTGAGAGCTAAAACATTTTGAACTCCACCTAAGTTTTAAATCAAACTAATTACAGCTGTAGAAATGACCAGAGTTTGGTTTGAACTCTGTCATCCATCCATCCATCCATCCATCCATCCATCCATCCATTATCCAGGTCCAGGTCTTGGGAGTAACAGTTTAAGCAGACCGTCCTCCCAGCCTCCTTCTCCAGCTCTTCTGGGGGGACATGGAGGCATTCCCAGGTCAGCTGAGAGACATGAACTCTCCAGGGTATCCTGGATGTTCTCCGCAGTCTCCTCCCAGTAGGAAATGCCTGAAACACCTCAGTTGGCTCCTTCTAATGTTCAGAAAACACATGTCATTTCAATTCTTTTATGATAACGATAACAGCATTTACTTTTCAAAAACAACTTGACCACAGTAGCTAAGGTTGCATTTACGAGGGCGTGGAGAGCAAAGATGAAAAGAAAGAGCGATGACAATTCTCATGTCAGAGCTAGAAGAAGCAGATGAATGATTTTCATCTGCAGAGACACTAAAACATGCAGTCATCGAGCCTGAACGGGCAGGTATGACAAAAGTGGATTAGAGCTGATTGCTTGTTTCAGTGGAATCAATGCTTCAAAGGCGGTTGCTGCAAAGGAGATATTTTAAATTTATTTCCTCAGACAGAAAACTTTTGGTATTTTATTTTGCTGTGAAGTTAATTCAATTCAATTCAATTTTATTTATATAGCGCCAAATCAAAACAAACAGTCCCCTCAAACAGTCCCCTTTGTATTGTGGGTAAAGACCCTACAATAACACAGAGAAAACCCAACAGTCAAAACGACCCCCTATGAGCAAGCACTTGGCGACGGTGGGAAGGAAAAACTCCCTTTTAACAGGAAGAAACCTCCAGCAGAACCAGGCTCAGGGAGGGGCAGTCATCTGCTGCGACCGGTTGGGGCTGAGTGGAGAGTTAGCAGCCTAATTTCAGCCAGAGTTTTATAGTCAGGGAGCTGATCGCAAGCGCCAAGAGTCGGGACTTTCTGGCACTCACTCAGAGGAAATCCTGCAGAATGAACTCTGTCTGAGTCTGTAGAGCTCACAGGCACTCGAAGACCTTGATGGAGATCTTTGAAATGTATGTTTAATGTTATGAAAGAGGCAGACCAGCTATGTATACAGTGCTGTATGTGAATTTTTTTAATGTTAAGGTAGAAAAAACGAAATATTTGGTTAATGGGACCTCTGAGGTAGATGTGGGATCTGCTCTGTGCTGCAGAACAAAGATGCTGGAATAATGAGAACAGATGACCATCATGTAGTTTTTAAATAGGAGAACCTAACGTTGTAGAAAAAGAGGACTGAATAAAAATGTCTCCCACAGGAGGGCGAGTCGGTGGGCAGCAGCATCCTCCAGCTTGTAGTGATGGACAGGGACACACCCAGGAACGGCCCGCCTTTCTCCTTCCACATCGTCAGCGGGAACGAGGAGCGTCGTTTCCACGTGGACCAGGGCGGCCTGCTCTCGCTCTCAGCTCCGCTCAGGAAGAAAGTGAAAGCCCGCCATCAGCTCAAGATACAGGTATGAAGGCTGCAAAGCAAGCTTCAGGTTTCCTCTCTGAAGCCCTGCTTTCCCTTTCATACTCATGTTTGTTCTTTTCTCTCCAAGCTGTGTGATGAAAAAACAAAATCATCATTACATCAAATCACAGCTGAGAGATTCACATCTGCATCTTTCTACTGGACTCTCTCACAAACTGCCGCTGCATGAAAGAAATGTTAACGAGTGCATGGTTCTGTGGTGCTGACTCACAGTCACTGTGGGAACGGTACAAAAGTTCGAACAAAGTCATTTTTATTGTGCACTGAGAATCTGGACCTTCAGGAGTGACCCCACACTCTGGGAGATGATGACTGGAAAAACTGCCATGAATTTAAACTAACATATGAGCTATTTCAGTTATGAAAAGTCAGAATATGGCTCTGCTACACCTCTTTAAACACATTTACAAAGGGGGTTATTTTGAGGTGATGGGATTTGGGGCTGGTTCAGGTTGCAGCTGATTGTGCATATTTGTGTACTGTGCAGTATGGATTCAGTTGGCTGGTACAAATATATTTTGGGATGCTGATAGATGATACTTTGGTCCACATCACTTCATTTTTCATTTTGTCCTCTCTTGTCAGAATAAAAAAGGAAAAAGGAATCAGTGTTTAGACGATCACGACCAATCAGAAGGAAAGAAATAAAAAGAAGCAGTGAAAGTAAGAAGCTGCCAGAAGCAGCGTGCAGAGCCTTCCTGCCGCAGTATTCTTTGACTCATTCACAGGTCGCATTAACCTGTTTCTCATGGATTCATTCAGCTGGTCTCAGGACAGTGAGCACCACACAAACACAGCATTTTTGCCATATATGCAAAATATGAAATGTCAACATCTGCTGGTTTGTGTGTGTGTTTGGTCTCTCTTCTGGAAAAAAAAAAGTTCATTAGAGACCATAAGAGAGGGGAGTTTGACTTCTCATAGAATGGCCCTCTAGAGAAACTGTAGTTTTGTGCGTGCCCGTAAGCAAAGGTGAGGACGTGAATCATAAATGCTATCTGGCCTGACCCGGTAAGATTCCTGTCCCAACTTTTACATTAGCTACAATTTTTTGTGTTCCATCTTTGCTCAGGTGACAGACAGCGGCCACCCTCCCCTGTCTTCCATCTGTGTGGTTAACATCAACGTCACTGAGCAGAGCAAGTATCCTCCCTCTGTGGTGCCCCTGGAAGTCTCCATTACCACCTCCGGAGGGCTGTTTGCAAACCGGGTCATTGGCAGGCTTCACGCCTCGGACCAGGACCTGCAGGACGTCCTCACCTACAAACTGGTGTCAGAAAATCCTGCTGGGAAGCGGTTTTCCATAGACCAGGCTGACGGCAAAATCTGGGCAGACGAACACCTGGAGGAGGGATCATACGCACTCAACGTCAGCGTGAGTGATGGAAAGTTCAGCGTCTGGACAGGGGTCAAAGTTCATGTGTGGGTGGCTACTCAGAGAGCGCTGGACTCGGGGCTGACTCTGCAGCTTGCAGGGATCTCACCGGAGGAGTTTCTGGGCGATCACTGGAGGGGCCTCCAGCGCAGCCTGGGACTAGCGTTGGATCTCCCCCGACAGGAGCTTCACCTGGCGAGCCTGCAGCAGCTGACCGATGCCCAGCTCCTGGAGGCCCTGCTCATCTGGAGGCCTCAGAGTGGACTCGTTTGGTCCCTGCCAACAAACAGACTCGCAGGTGATCAGGCAGCATGACCATAGGTAGTTTTTAAAATCAATATTCAGAACTATGTGTGCTATCTGACATGTTGGACTCGTTGATGCAGGGATCATATCAGACATCGAGGACTCGCTGGGCCTCAGAATCCTCAGGGTGAGTCACAACGGGTGTCTGGGCAGCGGCTGCCCGCCGCGAGGCTGCACAAATGCTGTGCAGCTGTCAGGAGAGAGACTGAGCCACTTCACCACCGCCAGAGCTGCTTACATCACCCCACAGCACACCTGGGAAAGCGTCTGTCCCTGTAACGGTACGTCCGTCTGTACCGTAGATACTGAGAGCTGGCAGTGGCTGAGAGTGTATGTGGGTATCTGCTTATTAAATTCTGACATATCAACATTTTTTGGTCCAGATGTCAACAGACTTGTTTTCAGTGGGCGTCTTTTCTCACAGTTCTGTTTATAATCTTTATGGACAGGAGTTCCAGGCACAGCGGCGTGTTGGCAGTCAGTCAGTGAAGTTTGTGATTCTAGTTCGTTCCTATAGAAGTTGCAGATGTCAGATTTGTTTAGAAAGCAGAATTACACCCAAAAATGCAAAATCTTTGATAAATTAGCAGATTTCCCAGTGAGGTGATGAAGCTGGCAAATATTGAATTCAGTTCAGTTTTATTTATCTAGAGCCCAATCCCAACAAACAGTCGCCTCAAGGTGCTTTATATTGTAAGTAAAGACCCTACAATTATACAGAGAAAACCCAACAGTCAAAACGACCCCCTATGAGCAAGCATTTGGTGACAGTGGGAAGGAAAAACTCCCTTTTAACAGGAAGAAACCTCCAGCAGAACCAGGCTCAGGGAGGGGCAGTCATCTGCTGCGACTGGTTGGGGCTGAGTGGAGAGAGACAGGACAAAAGACATGCTGTGGAAGAGAGCCAGAGATTAATAATAATGATTAAGTACAGAGTGAAGTATAAATATTTCCCCCTGAATGAAGAAATAAAGCAAGTGAGCCAATCAAAACTGTCTGTCGACCAACATCCTGTCACCTGATTGGTTTATTTAACAAATTTTTTCCATGTATATGAACTCTGTTATTTGAATTTCTGTATCTGCTGCTCATGGCTGGTGATTCTTATTTTTTCAGAGTCGGCGCTGAGGTTCGACACTAAGTCCTACCTGAGGTACCTTCACCGCATGGATGAGGACAGCCAGGATTTCAAACTGTCACTGAGGTTCAAGACGTTCCAGAAGCACGGCCTCATCGTGTCCACCAACAGTAGCACCGGCTGGGGCACTCTACAGGTACGTGTCTCCCTGAGGCACCATGATCAGAAGGGCAGACAGCTGTAGGACAGTTTATGGCTGATGTAGTTTTCCTGTGACCTCTTTTGTTTCTGAGCGAGTTGTGGGGTTATTTCTGCCCCATCCTGTTGGAGGTTGTTGTCATGTAGCAGTACATTTCTTCAAGCATTGCATTGTTGTTCCACAAGCAGCTATTTGGGTAATTATTTTGAAGCCTCTGTCGAAATGAGTGGATGTCAAAGGTCATCAGCACGTCAAAATGGCAAAAATAAGGTTAAAAAGCCTTTTTCCCTCCCTGAGTTCCACTTTTACTCGTTACCACTTCATTCACAGTAAAGTGAAACTTTGATGTCCTCAGATGTCCTCCACTGCCACCATGAATTATGGGTGGAAGCATCATTTACTGCTGCTGACTTCAGACAGGTTAAACCTTCACCCTGAGATGAACGTCTCAACATGGAGAGGATGAAAAGAGCTTCATATCCTACAGACGCTAAAGGTCAATAAGAGTGGCAACAGTAATCTTACACTGCTTAACAATTTTTCTAGTTTGCTCCTATTTTGAAGTCTAAGGCTACCAAATCATCAGACATCAGAAAATCAAAGGACGGAGCCCCTCTGTGAGCCAGACCCTTCAAAGATATATTAGATAATGATTCTGACTCAGAAGATGATCCTGCTCTCAAATGCAGGTGAAAAGGAGACCGCTGGTGCACTCTGACTGGTTCTGAGTTGCAGTTTCTATCAGAGCTAAAATGTGTTTTCAGCCCCGAAAATTTGATGTGGACGTACTTATGGAGTTATGAGGACTCAAAAAGGCCCAAATGCCTTCATTAAATCTACTAAAGTCACTGTAGCTGATTCGGGGGCCTGAGATTCGATTTGAGTTCAGGACTGCGCCTGAAGTTCAGTCAGGGGTTTGGGACATAAACACATAAAACTATTTGTCACAAAGAGATAAAAGAAAAGAACGTCTGACATGCTCTCACATCACGTGTTCGAACCAGCATGACGGCAGAGAGTGTTTTCAAATCACTTTCTGGTCAGCACAGAGGAGCGTGAAAAGGTCCAGGACACGGCTGGTGTTTCACAGAGAAGGAGGGCACGTTGTCTCAAATGTCAGCAACGCCACAATAAAACAGGCGAAGTTTCAGGTTGATGATGACAGCGCGGCCCCAGATACGCCACGCCAAGGAGAACGAAGACGAACGGCTCATCGGTTACTTCAAAACACACGACGCCTGTGCTGATAGGGCGACTGCTGGCACAGAGAAGCGAATCAAATATTGGTATTCAAGACGATATCAGCAAAGATGAAGTGGAACATCAGGTCATATTTGTGAATCAAAGCTGGAAATATTTTGGGATGAAAAGCCTCACTCCACGTTCCCCAGCGGCTCTCCCTTTTTATCGTTCTGCTGGTAAATTAATGTCAAACAACATCATTACACAGACATCATCTGAGAGTTACAAAGAGCTTTAATCTCTCCACCAGTGTTCGAAACGCCTAAAAGCATCACGGCGCAGCTCAGGGAAACGTGACAAATATGGTCACTTGCGTGCTGCATTACATCTCAGCAGAGCACAAACACCAACGTGTGTGTGTGTGTGTGTGTGTGTGTGTGTCTCCTTTCATGGTTAACTTTGTAATGAGAGGGAAACGTGCTGTTCATCGTGCATGTTGGTGTTTTCCCTGCTGGGACCATGGTGACATTACCTGCTTTATGAGTCTGACTCACCTGGAATAATCTTCCAAAAGTGGGTACAAGCAACAACATGCATGTTTTTCCCCTTTGGAGACTAATTAGGAAAATCCCAGGAGGAGCCTTTAAAATGGACACCGTTTTCCAAGATGGCTGTCACTGCCAGTTTAGGAAAACGTTTTGCCACAGAATTTCAGACCAGTGGGTCAGTTTCACAGGCTGGACTGTTGAGTGGGACTCGCCATCAGTTTGGAAACTGAAGGAGCCACTGGCCCTTTACCACTGGTGCCGGTGTTCGCACCGTTCAGCGGTTCTTCCACCGCGAACGCACTCGGTGCTCGGCCGAAAAACGGGTTCAACTCGGGCCCCGCGAGCTAGCTGGTCTCGAACCAAGAACGCATGACTCAAGCAGCAGAAGGGCGTGGCTCTGCCATCTCGATGTAAAGTTTTCTACCGCTGTTTTACTGCATGGTGTGTATTACAGGAGAAACACAAACTTACTGCTTTGTATCAGTTCATATCACAGATAGAAGAACCCAAAGTGCTCTAATCGCTGTCTGTTTATCTCTGTGCCGCACACAGATGTGGCACTAGTTTTGTTTGGACCGTAAAATATGTTCACAGCACAAGAAATAGTTTGCAAAAGCTTTCTGCCACGTTTGTGCCCTTTGGCTTCCATGTCCTGACGAGGATTCGCCCACACTCATACGTAAAGGATCAGTTCACAAAGCACGGTGGAAGCACAGGCCCGTTCTTAAACGGTTCGCCGGTTCATTAAAGCCAGCACGAGCACCAGCACCAGCACCAGCACCGGCACCTTGGCGGTGGAAACGTAGTATCTGAGATGTGAAGTCAAACGTCTTCCTGAGCTTAAAAAGAAGTCCTGTTGCCTTCAGCTCGAGTGCTTAAGCCCTCGGTGACACAGGCCTGGAGACGGGTTGGTGACATTTTGTCCAGGTCCTCTTCTTTTCTTCCCGTCTCTCTCTAAACAGAAAAGTGACCCACTCTGCTCAAGCTGCCCTCAGACAGTGTCAGTAAGCTCCTCCATTTCTGATCTTTGGTGGCATCAGGAGAATCCCAGCCAACGTTAAAGTTGTTCTTCCCTGCAAGGTTTCCACCACCTCTGACTGAGGACGGGGTACATTCTGAGTTTCTGATCAGAGGTCACGGCCGAGTTCCAAGGACTGAATGTGGCTGAATTTGACACACTGACAACATCTTACCCCTCAGGCTACAAGGACTGATGGGGTATTGTTGTCACCCCGCCCCAGCTTTCAACTTTGTGAACGTGACTCGGTGACGATGTCACCTCAGATGTTCAAATTCACACCATACATGCATCTAGTAAAAATCTGGGAGGAGTTTGAATCCTGGCCACTTTGACCTCAAGGTAATGGTCAGGGTCAGAATCCTTTGAAAATCTTGTGAATGCGATAGTTGATAATGTGTCAGTGCGTAGTCGGTCTGGAGGGTGAACAGTGTGGGACATTCTGCACAGTCTCTGCTGTAAATGCAACGTGGAGCTTTTTAGAGCTTCGTCTGGTTTCTTACTGTTTTTGTGCGTACGGCTCACTAAGGCTCGAACTGAGAGTTCTTTGTGTGTCAGACTGCGACTCTTTCTGGGATCTCGGCATTCGCCTGCGACCGCAACTTTCTGAGGAAAGGAGCCAGACTTCACCTCAACTTTTCATGACACACTTTGCGGAGCAGTGAAGGAACATGAGCTTCAACTTGGCGCTGCACATCTTTATTAAGCTGAAGGAGAATATTGAAGACTTGCGCTCTTCAGAGACATGAACAGGTAACAGATGACCAAAACCTGGTTTGATATGGATTAGAAATCGACCAGAAATTCTTGATGATGCTTCCCTTTCAGGGCATTTCTCCTCTGTGTGAATTCTCTGTGCTCTCCAGCTGAATATTCAATCACTCTGGAAATTTCAAAATGCCATTCAGCCTTTCCTGAGGTTTCCTCGGCTTGCACATGCAAGAATGGGTCCCTGCCCGCTTCATTATGAGCAGAAATGGCTTCAAAAGGAATTTCTAAGCACTGAGAGGCACTGAGAGCTCCCTCACCTGGGTTTGGTGAAGAGTTCAGAGAAACATCCTGAACATACGAGGACACTATTCGCACACTTCATTACCCGTGAGACCCGAGCTGATGTGCATATCAGGGTGTTCTTACACACCTCTGATTCCCAATAGTATTCTGTGTCAAATTTCATGCCCGTGGGCCAGAAAAATACAAACTAACCTTCAGACCTATTTGCTGCTGCTAATTCCTTTTTCTCTGCACACATGCATTTTGAATCAGCTCCTTTGATATGGAAATTTGTGAGTGTGTTGATGAAAAGCTGCCAAGGTGAGCTGCGTAGCACAAGAAGAGGTGATGTGTCACTCCTGTGTGATGAGGAGTGACAGCAGAGCAGTGAGCACGCTCCACTCACAGTCCGCCGGCCGACCCTCAGTCTTTCTGCTGGTTGTGGTAACGCAAAATGACTGAAATGTCAATTTAGACTTTTCTCCTGAGCAGGAAGAAATTCCTGCTCAAAGACTGTGGCATTTCATTTGGCAGATCCTCCCTTTGTTCACAACATCCCACCAATGTCAGTCTGAGGGGCAAAGAGGCTCTGGCCCGTCACTCACGCTGTCCACAGAGGAAAGAAGGCGGCTGACAGACGCAGCAGCTGAAGTAAAGGAGCTTCAGTGTGCTTCAGTGGACCGGGCTTCAGTGTGAGAGTGAAGCTGGAGATTTACTGGTCAATCTACCTTCATACCCTCACTGATGACCACAAGCTGTGGTTACCGAAGAACAAGCTCGTGGTTACAAGCAGCAGGAATGAACGTCTCTGAAGATGGGGTGAGGAGCTTCGTCACTCAGAAGTGGTTCAGCATGTGCTCCTGGACCCTCCTAGCTGAGGTGTTTCAAGTCCAACAGGGAGGAGACCCCGGGGCAGATCTCTCAGCTGGTTTGGGAGTACCTCAGGGTCTGCCCAGAAGAGGTGGCTGGAAAAGGGAAGTCTGGAGTCTGGAAAATCTGTGTTGACCTCCACCTGTCTCCATCTGACCTCCAACAGCTTGTGAATCAGGCTGTAAACATGTTTGAAATGCTGGAACATTTTAAGATGGGAGTCTATGGGGACTGACTCACTGCTGGAGCCTCTGCTGGACACCAGAGGAACTGCAGCTCTTTTTTAGCCCTGCTTGGATGATCTTCATACTTTTACTCCTGTTCAACATTTAATGTTTGAGGGGAAAATGCTTACAAGCACTGATCGGATGATTATTAATTTTCATTTTTGGAAAGCAGTCATGTGTCCCTCGGGAGGAGTTTACAGCTTTTTCCTCAGTGCTTCTAAATTTTGATTGGACGCAGGGCAGAATTTAAATGTGTGCAATACTCTTAGGACCACACGAGTGAAAATGTAATTACATGTCTCCCAGCTTCAGTCAGTATCTATGCCTAAAGAGAGTAAACAAAAGTTAATGTGCTTTTATGCTAAACGTGGACGGCCTGATAAACAGCAGCCTGTTAGTGACGTTAGCATTTAGCTGTATCCGAGTCCAGCTTCACAGACTCTTTCTTAGCCTTTCTGAGCGGCAGAGTCATTCAGTCCTGAGAGCCCTGCAGTGTGGCCGCTGAGCAGTCTGAGCAGGTGGGAGTTGAGAGTTTGCTGCTTTTCAGCCCCCCCCCCAGTTATCCTGCTGGATCTTCTCTCCTAACTGTTGAGTCATCAGCTGAATTCTGTAGACTTTTAGAGACTGCTGCCCCTGAGGTTTTATATGATTTCATAAGGATACACACTGATTGTCAAGCAGTGGATCTCCTTTAATGCTGGTCCTGCAGACACATTATTTTGGGCAGTGATTTTGTATCTGCTGGGTCTGGGCGGCTGTCATGTTTTATTTTTAGTCATTATTTTGACTTCCAACAATTATTAAGGAACCCCTTTTTTTTGCTGCTCACTAAAAGCTCCTGATGGAAAGAGTCCCAGAGTCCCTTTGAATTACATTTGCCTCATTGTGCACAGTCACACTTTCTGAGGACACCGGCCTGAAGAGACTGCACAGAAAGTGACTGTGCTGTGGAAACAAGCACACAGAGACACGAAGGCCACACGTCTGCTCATCATGTAGTTACCTGTTGAAGATCAGGCTGTGGCTGCTTTCTGGGGGTCGGCAAACACTCGGCTTTGACTCTGGAGAAGGAAAAACGAGGTCTGTGTGCACAGAGGTGCACGGGCCGCTCTGTAAGAGCTAAATGATGAGACTCAGCAGTGACTTCTGCTTTAACAGGAGCTAAAGTTACTGCAGCTTCTTGGAGGATTAATTTTTCTATCCCAAGTAACAGCATAATTGCTTGATTGGTAACTTCAACACTGTTACTGAATTTTAATTTAAAGAGCAGTTCAACCTGACAGATTTAGATGTCAGGAAATATTAGCATTTTTTTTCCCATTGAATTTTGTACTAAAATGGCTCCAGGTTGCTGTTTCCATCCTTTAAGCAGACTGTGTGTTGTTTGTGTGCATTAACAGGGCTTCTTTTCTATGTGGTTTTATCATGTGAAACAAACCCAGTGAGCAGAGTGAGGGAAACTTTTCTCCCTCCTTTGGCTCAGTGTGATCCCAGTGTTAGCGTTTGCCTGTGTGCACCCATGCAACCACACATCACACAGCAGCGCTGCGAGCATACTGGAGTTTACCAGCAGCACTGAGCGCTGCTCAGAGGCTGTGATTGATAGAGCCGTGAAGCACTGATGCTGCAGAGCTGAAGTCCCTGTGGAGCTGGACTCGACTCATGCCTGCGCTGATACTGTAAAACCCTCAGTGCATCAGAGTGCCACCTCCATTCACACAGACACCATAAATCAGGGCACAAGTCTCAGGAACGCTTGTGAAAAAGACAAGTGACATGATTCAGGCCTCATCTCCCTCCTCTTAGCCCATGTGCTGTCGTTGATTCATGAGAAGACTCCTGCAGGTCCACCCCTCCGAGATGAATCATTCCTGAAGCTTTTTCCTGCCACAAGAAATCAAAGAGGAGCATGTGGCAGGGCAGCCCAGCATCACCCAGAGGACAGCGTGAACGCTCAGGAGAGCTGCAAATAAAGAAAGCAGCACTGAGAAGAGACAGATCAGCGCAGTGTCCTGCAGCTCCGTATCAATAATGCATCCTGGCTTTCAGCGTCCAGCAAGAAGAAAGAACAATCCACTCTCCATCCTGTTTTTAGCAGATGAAACGTGAGGAGGGTGGTGTTACACAAAGAAAACATGACCAATGTAAACCTCCACCAGGGCAGCGCCCTCTCTGGGCGGTGTTTCCTTTGAAGGGAACATTATTGTATTTACATGAATTCATTCTCTTTGCTCTTTTTAAACGAACTTTGACGAAGTTTGTAGTGCAGAAAAAATCAGATCAGGGCAGCATGACAGATGTTTGATTACACAAACATGATGTCGGAGCAGGTGATGGATAATAGGTACTAATCATGATTAACTGGAAATTATTCTATCATATCATACTGCAGTGTATTTCTAACTAAGCAGGCAGCTCATTGTCTTTGTCCTAACAACACTTTCTTTAAAGATGAAAAGATGATCTAACAATAAAGGCAGATGTGAACAGTAAGAGTGAGGTCAGAGGTCAAATGTGACCTGATATTTGGATGCAAACTATAATGTGATGTTGAGAGTCCCCATATGCCAGCATCATTTCCTCGGCGATGCCAATGCAAACAAAAGCAGCAGAATCTGAAGCAGCGTTTTTAAACATACAAGACGTTCTATGAAAGTTTGACCTTGTCTGACCGTGAAGGAGAGGTCAGAGGTCAAATGCGATATTTTAAATCTTTGTACAGTTCTATCTGTGCACCCTTACAGAATTTTATCGGATTTCATTCAAAACTTTACAGACAGTGTGTTTACAGACAGAACGACACAGTTTATGATCTCTCTGACATCTAGACTGCTGCTAACACGTTTTTATTTGCACTGTGAAGGATTTTTGTCCAAACTTCAAGAAGGTTAGACTCCCAGAGAGACTAAATTTGGTTTAAAAAGTGAGCATTTCATTTGCCGTGTGCCGAGAATCTGAACCATAACTCACTGCAAGAGGATTGAAATGATGAAGCTCAAAACTAAATATAGACACTAAAATGTTGACACTTAGGATGCCTTGTGATAAACTACAAATTCAGCACCGGCCTGTAACTGCATTCAACACATATACGATGAGTAGCAGTGTGATGAGTAACCTCAGCCGTCAGCGACAGTCAGACACAGCCGAGCTCTGCGTTCAGCATGTGCAGCACAATCAAAGAGAACACCAAAATCAGAGAGCATTTCCTTTCACCAAGTCACTTTAAAGACGCCACTTTGTAACTGAGTGACGTTAAGCATCATTTAACAGTTCCTTCTCCCCACAGCCTCCTGTAGCTCTTTGTGATTCCTTTGTGAGTCGAAGAGTTCCTCTCAGAAGATTTAGATTATTAAACAGGATCAGGCGAATTCTGGGGAATTCTTCCTATCTTTGATTTTCTCACTGACCTTCCTCTTCCTCCCTCAGCTGACCAGCGGAGAGCTGCACTTCAGATACAGATGTGGGAACATCTCCCCCGGCTCACTGCTGATTGGCTCTCATCAGGTGTCAGACGGCCGCTGGCACAGCGTCCTGCTGGAGGTCAACTCCACCTCCCTGAGGCTGATCCTGGACCAGCGGCATCCGGCGTCCTCCGCCTTAGCTGAGCCGTGCCGGATGATGCGCTCCCATGGAGCTTTGCTCTTTGCTTCTCCTCCAGAGGTCCACCAGCATCTGCATAATTTCATTGGCTGCCTGGACAGGCTGGAGCTCAACGGGGAGCCAATCAGAGTGGGTGACGTGGCCGAGTGGAGGGGGTCGGAGAGCAGGAGGGTGTTTGGGGTGTACCAGTGCTGCAGCAGAGGAGGAGCCTGCGACAGCAGCCCCTGTGAGAATGAAGGTGTCTGTGAGGAGGACGCCACCGGAGGTGAGCCAATAAAAATGAGACTTTATTTAAAGTGGAAAAACTAGAACTGAGAATCACTTCCAAGAGTCCAAAACTTTGGCCTGTGCACAGACTTGTAGAAGAGCCACAAAGGTTTGGCCCAAAAGTGCACAAGTGTGCAGCTCAGGGTGTTACGCCGTTTCATTTCCTCTCAGTCTCCAGCTTAACCCGCCAAAATAAAAGCAGGAAAAACAAAATAAACTTGAAGAAATACTACAGCATGTATTTCCCTCAAAAGGTGGAAAAACATTTAGTCATAATTTAATTTTACTTTCATTTGAATTTTTTTTGAAGATGACGAGGCATACTTTATTACCATCACATAAAAAAAGTACACATGATAACTGATGCACAGAAAGGAGTGTGCATCCACGAGAGCAGAGGAAAGATAAAGGGAGACCTGGTTATCAGCACCACAGGAGGAGGAGAGGGAGTCACTGAGCCCAAACAGGCCATCTGAGCTGAGTGGACCGAAGCTGGTTCTTGTTCGAGTGCGTCAGTGGAGGACACACAGCTGTGACATTTTGCTCAAAGTAGTGTTAGCTGCTTTACTTCAGTCAGAGTTTTAGAGCAGGAGAACCTTTCTAACATGGAGCTGATCAGAAGTGTCTGAATGTGGGACTTTGTGATCCTGCAGACACCGACAGAGAGGACGTCCTGCAGTCTGAACTCCTCCTGACCCCACAGAGGTCAAAGGTGCTCTGTTCTGTAGTTTTAGATCATCAATAATAAAGTCTATCACAGCCGAACTCTCACGCCGACTGATTTAGGACCCAAACTGATCAACATGATCAGGGTTTACAGACCCACGGAGGCAGCAGGAAGGTCGAGAGGAGCCATCACCCTGCAGCAAACTCACAACACTCTCACGAGCTTCTCTGTGCTAACAGCTGCTGTTTGTGTATCCATCTCCTCCCTCCGGCCCTCAGAGCACCATTGCTGTCCCAAAACCATTAAAAACACACTTGCTGACATGTTTCTGCATTACACGCTGCCTCAAACACTCGCAGCATCACATTCACCAAAGCAGTGCCAACACATGCTGCTAAACATCCCTGAACTTCCTGAGCCTTCTGAGCATGGCCTTCAAATAAAACAGGATTTTAGGCGTCACCTGTTCACACCTGACCTCCTTTACACACTTTCAAATATTTAATGGAGCCATGCCAGATTTAGATAAAGAATTTAAAAAAAAAGACGATTCTCAAACATGCACTAAAGGCTCCAAATTCATCTCTGTTAAAATATGACTAAATCTGAAAATGATTTCAACTCAAAAGGAGTCGCAGCTAGAAGATGATCCTGGTTTTAAATGTAGGTCAAAGGAGACCTTCCAGATGCTCTCACCTGCTCTGAGCAGCCACCTGTCCCACATGCTGATATGACCCTGCAGGTTTACCCAGAATGCACTTTGTGACATTTCCTGCAGTGAATGATCAGAAACAGCTCAAACATCCAGGTACAGTACCAGCGCAGTTTCTGCTGCTCTCCGTCTCAGGCGTTCATTCAGACTGATGGATCATCACACTGATGCTCACAGCTGCTCAGAGAACACAAACCAGGTTTGGTCTTCAGACTCCTGCAGTGGGCGTAAAGCTGATTTGGTGGCTAACAGAGCTTAAATGTGTTTTTCAGCGTGGAGACCTCCTGCACTGGTGAAGGTACGAGGAACAAACATGCTGGAAAAAGCACCAAATTTGGACCGGCGCTCCTGTACTTCCTGTAAAAATATTCATAGTATGAAGATAACATTTGCATGGCTTCGTTAAATATACTAAAGTTCTTAAAATCATCAAATCACCACCCGTCAGCTCCTTGTCATTACCTGCAGAGGAGGCCGAGTGAACCTGTGTAAATGTGTCTCACTCAGGCGGTGCTGTTAGAGATGAGTTTCTGTGTGTGACGCTCCAGCTCGTTGCAGCGTCGGCTATCTCTAACTGGACAGACGCGTTAAAGCACGCAGATTAAAAAAGTGTCAGACAGGTTTGCAGTCTTTTTGCATTGTTTGTACCAAAAGAGGAACTCTGGCAGACTCCTTTACATGAACAGCAGCTGATAAGAACATATAATTTTGCAGATAAAGGAGCACACAATCTCTTTCTAAAAACATGGATATGAAAGCGAATGTAAAGGTGGAGCAGATAAACATCTCTCTGCTTTGGAAGAAACAAACAAACCCTGAAGCGCTTATCGGCAACCTGCCGCCTCTTCTTTACCTGTTAGCTCCCTGAACTGCAAATCTTCTTATTCTCCTTCAGTGCAGCAGGAAACAGCAGGTCACAGCTCAGGTGTTACGTCTCTCAGGACTGTAGTCGTCATCGTGCCAAACCCCATTTCAGTTCTGCTTCAGGCTCAAAGTCTGCACTGAGACGCCCAATAACAAATAAACCGAGTTTCCCAAAAGATCTCTCGCAGTCGGAGCAGGCGGTTAAAATACTGCAGACGGATGATGTTTCTGTGCTCCGCGCAGACTTCCATCTGCTCTGAGTCCTGATGACAAATTAAAATGTGAAACGTGAAATAACAAGGCAGCTGAAACTGGTGGAGATCAGAGCCATAATCAGACGTCTGACTCATTAACCCGAGACTGTTGTTAGGCTGGTTTCCACCACAGGATCTATCAGGATGACCCTCTCTCTCCTTTATGTGGGCTCCTACCTGTAGGACGTCTTTAGGGATTCATGTGGAGCTCAAAGCTGATTGGCTAAACTCAGAGAGGATGACAAGTGCAGAAAAACAAAGAAAGCTAAATGAAGAAATGCAGAACAGGTGTAAAATAAACCAACAATAAAAGCCAGGAGTTTAGAGCTCCAGCCCTTCATACCTGTGTAGGTCACATCCACCACCCTGAAGTCCCCTTCAGGAGGTTCAGCTCTGTGGTCCGCCTGAGGATCACCGAGCACCTCCTCCCTCTCATATCCACAAACTCTGTGAGAGGAGACGCAGAAATACTGAAAGAAAGAAAGTCTGAGCCGTTTTTGATCTTCTGGTCATTTTTATGCCATCAGGAGCAGGAAAAAATGAGCTGGTGGAAGTTAAGGTCTTCACGGAGAATCAGCCTGAACAAGCAAACCGTGACATGTTCAGAGTTACTGATTGAAGGTCTCAGTGGGCAGCAGAAGATCTGCAGAGTTAGAAAGTGAAGTTTGGGAGCAGCTGCTCTGAAGAACCGACATGAACAAAAGAGTGAAACTAACTTCAGAGACCCTAAACTGATCAGGACTGAGCTCAGATCAGCTGAGCAGGAGGCTCATTCCCTCACAGACCTCACAGAAATACAGACAATTACAGCAATAAATATGATACTGCTTTCTTTTTATTGCCTAAATGTGCGGTGCAGTTATTTTTAAAAAGTCAGTGTTCTGCTGAGATTTCTGAAATTGTTTGCAGCAATAACAGCAGGATCACAGCCCGGCCCTCGGCCTGTGTCCTTGGCTCTGTTTCCTCTTCCCTGATGGTTTCCCAGCAGATGTAGCGTTGGTAATATTTTCAGGGGTCTCCATGTTCCTTTTGGCCGAAAATTCAAATTCAATTAAAAGTAAAGTTTCCAAAAAAAATCCCCGGGATGATCAGGTTCCGGTGCAGGCTGATTATTAGACATCTTAGTTACACAAAACACAGACAGTAACACAGTTAAGACAAAGATACGCAGAGAGCGAGAAGAAGAGAGAAACAAAGAGACAGAGATAGATGCAGAGGCAGGAAGAGAAGAAAGAGGACAGGCTAGGGGAGGGCAAAAGTAAGAGACTGAAAGTAAAAAGCAGAGTGTAAAAAAAGAAGAAGAAGTGATAAGCAATATAAAAAGTGACCTTTAATCCAGTGTGTGTGATTGACAGAACAGGTGATAAATGAGATAAAATAGTGACAGTGAAATGCCAATATCAGAGTGATAAAATTCCCAACATTAGATGCAGCGAACATGATGTTTGCTGCCCTGGAGTGGATGTCAGGTGTTATTTTGTGCCAGTTTTCCACAGGAGAATAAACTTGGTGCTCTTTTTTGAGGCTGATTTTTCCCTTTAAACATCAGCACGCTGCTGTTCTCTTGGGTTGGATCTGGCTGACCTTTGCTTTGATTATTTCGTGCCTGTAGGGGAAACTCACTGTGGCTTTGATCAGTTGCTCTTGTCTCAGATGTCTGGGCGTGTTTTATTTACTCCGCAGAGCCGCGCTGCAGGTGTGCGGGACTCTTCCACGGCGCCCGGTGCGAGCTGACCGACAACCCGTGCGCCTCCCAGCCGTGCACCGACGGCAGGGTGTGCGTACCTAAGGCTCAAGGTTACATGTGCAACTGCTCGCTGGAGAATGCCAGGTAGGCACATGTCCACACACGCACATGTACTGATCACACCACAGCCACTTTATTAGGTACAGTGAACCTCGTTTGCCGTCACAGCTGCAGAATCACCCCTCAGATGGATCCTTGCTTTCCTGCTGGTTACACGATTAAAATCTCTTTTCACAGTGACTGTTAAAGCTCCGGTTTGAGCTTCAGCCTGTGGCCTCATCAGAGTCATTATAAAACACATTACAGTCAATATTTTAAGTAGGACAGGTATAGAACAGGAAAAATACAAATGTGTCCCACCTGAGCTGGCAGGTTAAACTTCCCCCTGCATCCTCCCACGCCGGAACAACACCGAGCATTTTCCAGCTGTTTTCCTGGGACAGGAAAAACTGCTGTGGAAAACAATCCTCACCTGATTCTCCGGGAATCGTCATGTTGAAAATGGCAAATGAAGACTGAGCCTTCCTTCCTCACTCTGATGCTTGCTTGTGCAGTCATGGCCAAAAGTGTTGACAGTGGCACACATTTTGTGTTTCAGATCCTTTTTTCTGACATGCGTTTGTGATACAGTGAGGAATGGTCATCAATTTTTTATAGGTTTCACAGACTTTTAGTGGCAAATAAATCTAAGTTATGCACCGAGTCAGTATTACAGTGTTGACTCTGCTTCTGCATAGCGTGTGCTGGGTATCAGCCTCTGGGCTCCATCCTGAGTGATGGAGAACCAGTCCTGCCTTATCAGAGCTCCACACTGGTCACAGTCTGCAGGCTTCTGTGTGTCCACCTGCTTCTTAAGGAATGATCGAACTAAAAATGTCCTCAAATGTCCCAACCTCTTCCAGCAATCCAGGAACACGCACAAGTGAGATGGCAGCAATTTGCAAACCTTCACCAACCAGTCTGAGAGTGACTCAGTCAGTCTGACTCAGACCGTCATTGTTTGGACCCGTTGCCTCAACCTCTGGGCAACAACCTGGTTGCTGAAACTATTGAAGTGAAGCTAATAAAAACTAAACTAAGTAAAATGAATCTGGAACAAGCAAACTGACTAAAATGAACTGAAAACAAAAGACATCAAACCGAACTGTAAAAACCAGACTAACAAACATGCACACGCATGCATGCTCATCACCCTTCGGCCATCTCGGTGTGTCCCCCTCACAGAATTGCAGCTGCATTTGCATCTCCTTCCCTTCATTAAAGCTGCCGTGCTGCCCGCGGCCGTGAGCAGCCGTTCCCCCTTCCCGGTGGGTTTGGATTAATTCACTGAGTGAAAAATGGCTGCTGCTGGATGGTAATTGCAGGCGGCGTGTTGTTGCTTTAGGAGTGTGCGCAGCGGACAGCAGCACACAAGAGGACGTTTTATTTACAATGTCCAAAGTCATTCCAAAACTTTCCTCTCATCTCTGAAGTCCAGAGAGTAAGAGCAGTAAATGTATTTTGCTCTGTAAAGCACTGCTGGGATATCCTCCGAGTGAAGTACAGCAGGGCGTTTGAGCACTAAACCGAACTGTGGGCACATTTATGTAGAGCAAAGTGACACATTTCTGTGAGCGCTGCCGCTCCAGCACTTAGCAATCAGAGCTGTGCCAGCAGGTCCTCTGGGTGGTGTTTTGTGCCCGGGCCTGAAAGACGGAGGGCCACTGTGAAGCTTTTAGCATCATCAGCCAATATAACCTTCAGTCCCGGCCGAGGTGGCAGCCTTTGTGCTCCTCTCCACTAACGAGCGCTTGTTCAGACAGATTTCGGGACCAAAGTGCTGCTACAGTTTAAAGAGAAAACACTTGATTTGGGGCATTTTCATCAGCAGAAAAAAACTAGCTGAGGAGGGAGGAAAGATAAAGTGCAGTGCTGTGGCAGCTATGACAGGGATCTTTCATCGTTTACAGAATGACATCATTCCTTTCCTGCTCATAAAAAACACATCCTGCCTTCACCGGGCCTTTCAAAACTGTCACGTTATATCATCTTAATTCAAGCTGTTCTGGCCTTCTTTGGAGGTTTGCAGCTGCTCATGTCTCAGAGATTGATGTGCTTTGATCAAAGAAGGTGCTCGGTTTGACATAGTTTATTTGGAGGTAGTCTCTGATAAACTGGCTCTGTGGGGGTGAGCGTTAGAGTGCGGTCCCAGCCTGTGGAGATGTGGGATTGCGACTGGATGCAGAATCTCAGCTCGTTATCTCTCTGCACTGAGATCGCCTCCAGAGATGACGAGCCTGACTGGCAGCAGCCGGAGTACCAGACGCTCTAAGCGGGAGCCGATAGCAGAATCAGCTGTTTGGCAAACATTTGGCATTTTTTTCATGGGTGCAGCCCACATGCTCAGCTCTGCTGCTCACCCCACAGATGCATTTTCCTCACAGATGTGGCTCCATTCAAGGGAAATAAACAGGCTTTCCAGTAGTATGAGATTTATTGCCAATAAGCATTGTTACAACACAGAAATAATCCACCAAACATAAATGTCCTTACATTTGCTAACTTTGACCAAAATGCTACGAGAACAGATCCGTACAAATGAAATGTCTTTCCTGATTTAAATTCAGCCAGTCTCACATTCAAGGTCATAAATTTTGTCTTCTGAACATTTAAAGCCAATTTTAAATGCAGCACAGCAGTTTGTAAAAAGTCAAATGCAGTCTGTTTATTTTCTGAGTTAACTTCAATAGTTACTTCCTCCAAACCATCAACATGTTTATTAGATCCCATTCCTACTAGACTGTTCAAAGAAGTCTTTCCAATTATTGATGCTTCAATCTTAAATATGATCAATCTGTCTTTATTAGGTGGCTATGTACCACAGGCCTTCAAGGTGGCTGTAATTAAACCGCTACTTAAAAAGCCATCACTGACCCAGCTGTCTTAGCTAATTATAGGCCAATCTCCAACCTTCCTTTTCTCTCCAAAATCCTTGAAAGAGTATGATCGGTTCAGAATCATTCAAAATTAACAAGTGATGAGGAATAAATGCACATACACAGCTTTCAGGTTTTCGGCGCTAGCGGGGAAGAAACACTGCCTCTCCGAGCACTGAGACGGAAAAAGTAAATCCTCCGCTCCTTACTCAAACAAGAAGTGGTTTCTCTCCGAGGATGTTTCCTCCACGCACGGTTTTTATTCAGAACTTTCAAAGTAAGGATCATATGATGTCTCATCAATGACCCCACACTAAATGCAGTTAAAAGCAGGTAATAAACATTTAGGATACACTCACATGGCTGCACACAAAGATATCACTTTTACAATCAGTTCCTTCCTGGCTCTTTCCCTTCTGGTGATCTGGTTGATGAAAGAAACTCAGAAGGCTTTTATGTGTGCTCTGTGAGAACTCAACAATGAAGTATCACCCTCAGTGCCCTTCTTGAAGAAGGGACACTGAATCTCCTTATGTGAATGAGGAGAAACAACAGTATATAAAACAAAATAAAACATATACAAATATATGATAAACTACAGAAAACATTAATATACCTAACAGAGTAGTTGTAAAACAGCTAACTGATCATCTGCAGAGGAACGGTTTATTTGAAGAGTTTCAGTCAGGTTTCAGAATTCATCACAGTACAGAAACAGCATTAGTGAAGGTTACAAATGATCTTCTTACAGCCTCTGACAGTGGCTCTCTCCCACAGTGTGTCTTTTGTCCTGTCTCCCTCCCTGAGCTGGAGGTTCCTTCCTGTTAAAAGGGAGTTTTTCTTTCCCACTGTCACCAAGTGCTCGGCTGATTGTTGGGTTTTCTCTATATTATTGTAGGATCTTTAACTTACAGTGTAAAACACTTTGAGGCAATGTTGCGATTTGATGCTACATAAATTAAATTGAACTGAATATATTTTTTCTAATAGTCTTCTAACATGTTTTCCTTTTTCCTGTTGTAGTAACTGTTGAATTTTGCCAGCTGTCTGGGTTTAAACCTGGTAAAGCTTTCTTTACTCTGAAATTGGTATAATGTTCTTCCCTTTAACCATTCAGGTGCCACAATGACCCTGAATCCTGTTCATCTGATGTCTGTCCTGGAGGGTTTGACTGTAAAGTCACTGATGGCACCATCCATTGTGAACCACTGCCTCTGGTCAGTCAGGACAACAAACACATGATTTTAATTTTTCTTTCTTCTTCAGTGGCAGTAAACTAAACTCATCCTGTCCTTCAGGTCGCTCCGGTGTTTGGCTACATGGAGATCATGGAGATCGGTGCCGGTGTGCTCGGATTAGTCTTCTTGGTTGGCATCTTTGTGTGCATCAGGAAACGATATGTTCAGCAGAAGAAGAAAAAGCCGGTCTGCGTCCAGGACTCTAACGGGTAAGAGGACATTTTGTGTCTGATGTTATTCCCCAAGAGCCGGCATCCGAGCTTTCAGCTTACAGATCGCTGTAATGGCTGTAAAATCCCTAAATTCAGCTACTTCACCAGCAGGTACTTACAGCCCAGTCTGGCCAAGAACCTCAGAGCAAACTCCCAGGAGGTCAACCTCATTGAGATGAGCTCGCTGGTCGGCCCCACCAACAACCTCGACCACACACCGTTCAGGTCGCTGCGTCCACACAGCCAGATCGGTTCATCGGGAGGGGGGTCTCCAAAGACACAGGGGCCCGTGGTGTGCAGCGTTGCTCCCAATCTTCCTGTCAGACCGCCTTCGAGCTCTGACAACGACTCCATCAGGAAGAACCACTGGGACCTGGACTATGAAGGTGAGGATTTATTTCTTTGAACCTGTTCATGCTTGAGCTGGGCCAGTCAGCTGGGACACTTTTCTGATGATGTGTGGTGAACAAATGACACCAAAAAGGCTTAAACTGAAATTTCCAACAAGCCCAAGAGACACAGCTGGAAGTATTATATGCAAATGTATCAGTTGTCACACATCTTCTAAATTTTTGATTTCAAAGATCTCCTGAAGAAGGAGCCAGATTAAAAAGACCACTAAGTAAGGGTTAAGATCTAAGCTCTCAAATGTTGGTGCACTCTTAGTCTGTCAATGGCTCTTTAAAAAATATCAGACATCCGATCGTGAACAGTAATATTCAGAATAAAGCAGGACTATCAGCAGCATTCCTCAGCTGCACTGAATGCAACGCTGGATATCAGCCAGGAAAGCTGTTAGACCTGAAGCACCTGGGGGAGTTAACGGACCACTTTCCACCCACAACACAGCACATACCTGTGTTACAGAAGAGCCGTGTAGGTGCAGGTGATGGAGAGGAGCAGTGACTCACTTAGCCTGTATCAGAAAATGATTCGGACCCAGAAGGAGTCACAGATAGGTGATGATCCTTGTATCCAATGTAGGTTAAAGGAAACATGAGAGTTTCCCCAGAATGCACTTTGTGAAATTTCCTTCAGTGAATGATCAGAGTGACTGATCAAGCTGATAAACATCCAGGGACCAGCGCTAGTTTCTGCAGCTCCACGTCTCAGACATTCATTCAGACTGTGATGGATCATCACGCTGATGCTCACAGCTGCTCAGAGGAAACAGTCCTGCTCACCACAGATTCTGTGTTTAGACTGAAGGTAAAAGTTAGCACGGCTTCCATAAACATAATAAAGTTGATTGTTGTTGATTTTGGAGTTGAGGCTCTTAAACTTTCTTTAGTACAATTTATTCTTTGCGGCTTTTTTTATTTTTTATTTCCTGTTTAAGCTTGGTTTAAGCTTTGGAGCAGTGTGCACTGTTTACTGTAGGACACCAGCGTCCCTGCTGTGGAGGCTGGAGCCTGGTCCTTCCTGGGAAACGTGCAGTCTGTTTGAAAGAAGAATATGATGCCCTCAGGGAATGAATCAAAGCTTTGACTTTTCAATAAGACAAAGTTAATGTTTCAAATAATCAAATTGGAAAATCATTTGGAAGAATGCAATCTAAGTCACTGCAGCATTTCAGTTCTGACACGAAAGGTCAGAAGAGACTGAGCGATTCAGTCATTCAGCATCACTGTAAACAAGCATTTAATCACAATGCAGAGCGCTGCATCGTGGGAAATGTGGCGCTGTCAGTCGCAGCGCTGATTAAAGTCGGGAAGATGAAACATTCAAAGAGGCCAACGGGAAGTGATAACATCAGGAAGCAAAGTGATTTCTCTGTTTCACTGCGGCACATCTTTATTTTATCTGTGATTGCTTCAGTGTGCGTTCACGTCTCCCTCGTCTCCTCTTTGACTTTGTCTCCACGCTCCGTCTCATTAGTGCCCGTCAGCTGTCGTCGCTCACGCGCCTTAAATCCGTCCCGGGGATCATTCTCTGAGCTCCAGTGTTGATGGCTTGTGTGGCAAAAATCACACGTACACAGAGCTGTGTTACGATCAAGCAGGTGAAAAATGAAGCCACAAGTGCATCCCCCATGGACTAAACCTTTCAGGCAGAAATAACCCTGTTTACAGCTGATACAGAACCTGCTTTGGTCTCTGTGGATAATTCCACGCTTCATAACAGGTGTACAGGGGGAGGATGTTTCTATAACTCACCTGTTGGAGCATTTTCAATGCAATTATCTGACCAATAATATGGCTGCTGTGCACTGCATGAAATATCCTTAGTATCAGTTAGTTTGGTAAAGTTTTGCTTATGCATTTCTTGAACAGGTGGCGTTCATTCTGCTGTCGCTCTTCATGTTCCTCTTTCTCCCTGTGAGGCTCACAGATTTGGGATCCGTGTGAGGCCTTTTTGTCTAATCCGTCTCCCTGCTCTGTTTGTCGCTCTGCCTCCTCGCCACATTCGGCCTCTCTCTGCTTTCCCATGCACACTTTACGGAAGCAATCGATACCACGGGGCTCTGACCCACCCATGCATTGCTTTGCTGCTCAGGCAGATGAAGAGAGGCAGGTCAGGTGTTTGTCACGCCATCGCTCCCCAGGCAACGGCCGGCAGGCAGGTCGTTCATCAGTTTGACCTTATCAGGAAAGGAAGGATGCATTTCTGTGCCCCCCGTGGCCCCCAATACCCAACTGTGATTGGTGATTAGTGATTCTAACTTCTGCCTATTTTCAGAATTTTACAGGTTCAGAGTCATGTGATTTTTTCCAGCATTTTTGAGCCCTCATAACTGGCCCGAAAAACACAATTAAGCTCTGTTAGAAACACCAAAAAGTGCATTCTGGGTAAACCTTCAGGGTTCATAAGAGCGTGTGGGAGAGGTGGCTGCTCAGAACAAACCAGAGCAGGTGAAAGGTCACCTCCAGGATCATCTTCTAGCTGTGACTCCTTCTGGGTCCGAATCATTCTGCAGTGCTCTGAATTCAGCTTATGGCCGTGAAACAGTTTCAAAAGTCTTGAAGAGCCTGGTTCACATTATCCATAATATGAAGCAAAATTTTGAATTCGTTCATTAAACGAGCTAAAGTTATCGTGATTCTGAGGGGGTCAGGGGTCAGGCAGCAAATGGAGGTGGTGTCAGTGGGGGATTTTCTTTAAATAAGTGCCAAAAAACCAGCAGCATGTATTCATGAGGACTTTGGTTCAGTTTTAAGAAGCACTAATTCCCACATTTATACTTTTCCAATCTTCATTTTAATTCCTCGTTGAGCTTTTTTGCATGAAGAAGATTAAAGCTGCTAATATGAATAGAGTTCATAATCTTCCAAGCATCATGAGATTACTGCTGATATTGAATGTTTTTATTTATTTTCTGTGTTGCTAAATGAATTATTGGATCAAACCTAACAGTGAAAGTTTGCAGCTCTGTGGTTAAAACATGCACACAGTCGTGGATGCAGCCCTTTCTGCTCTGAGGTGGGATTACTGCTTCACTCTTGGTGAGGCCTCTTAAATATCTCTGTGATCGGGAAGCGCCGCAGAAAGCCTTGAAAGGGGAATTTCATTACTTTTAATGGTCTTTTCAAGGCAGTTTGAATTTCAGACTTTCAGAAAACAACTCTGAGCGTTTGTTGCTGAAGGGAAAGTTTGAGAGTTTGTCCCCAGTTTTCAAATCGTTCCAGCTCAGCAGCCAACCCTAACCCAGCGTGAGCCCCCTGCTTCAGGCATAAATACACATGATGGTGAATTCTGGCTCTAATTATGATTTTTGCTTTTACACATCATTTCACTGATTAAATGAGGCCCAGAGGCTGCAGACCTTCATCCAACACTGGTAAAGCCTGAGCACATAAAAACTGTCTGAGACCTTGAATAAAATTCTCAACTGGACATTTTCAGAGAGAAAACTTCCTCCAGACAGCACTGAGTGACATTTCTACCTTAATGTGAATCAGACAGAGAGGGAATAACCTGCTGACGTATCCACCATGTTTCCGGTCCAAGCGTCTCCCGATGGAGGAGGCGCTCGTCTTTCTTGATGTGCTGCAGTTCTTTGTCTCGTTGGGGGTCACTCTGTGCCTCTCCAACTTTCTATCAGCTCTGGTAATGTGCAGCACACCTTTAAGCTCAGCTTTTAAAAACTCACGGTGTCCCGAACACCAAATATTTGAAGGCTTCAGAGAAGAATCTCTCTGTGTGGACATGAAGCTCGAGATCAGGACTTTTTCACAGCGGGTAATCCAAACCACGCAGCAGCATACTAATGACTAAGCCCGTGCTGTGGATGGATCATCTCAGACGCTCTCTGGGCTGAAGTTTGTTCAGCAGGGGGCGACGTTTATGGGAAAATGGCCCTCAGCTTTCGTTCTCGCTGATTGGCATCATATTTACTCACACATAACTTTAGGGATGTGGGGCTGAAGGGCACGCTTACATCATACAGCCGGGCGCAGGGCGGATATTAACATGGATCTGAAAACATCTGGAGCTCCTGCTGTTTGCCTGCTGTGGTACCGACTAATGAGTTATTGAACAAAGGTTGTTAGTGCGGATGAATTTAATTTGAGGGGAGATTTAAAGATGCTGCGAGGGCTTCACGTCCTCATGTGTGAACACAGCTGTGTTTATTACTTCTTCCTCTCATCTGTTGTCTCTTTTCACCTCTTCGCCCTTTCATTTTGTCTTCATCCACCCTTCCAGCTCATCTTCTTGCCGTTTCTCCGGCCTTTTTGTCTCCTTTGCATTTCCCCGCTCCTCCTTTGTCTCGTTTTGTCTCCGTCTCACAGCTGGGAGTCTGTTTGGTATTCTCAGTAACCAAACCAACAGCAGGAGGTTTCTTAATATTTGTCGGAGCAACGTGTAGAACGTGTCTGCCTTGTTACTTTGAGATTTGGGGATGAAGGGCAGGAATATGAAGTGGTAATCCTCAGAAACAACTTTGGTTTATTTTCTCCTCGTCCTTTCTGCAGGGGTTTGTTGTCTGGGAAAATTTGGGATGATTTGCTGCTGCTGCTGATGATGATCAGTGTTGCTTATTTTGCTGGTTCTGAAGTTTCAGCCACACAAACTCATACGCCTTGATCGTGTGAGTGTAGGCTGGGTACGGCGTCAGAGGTTTCCACTCGAGTAGAAAAGGATGATTTTCTAAATGTTTTCATGACTTTAACTGAAGTCCTGCCTGAACACAAGCAGGTACTGAACTCTCTGCTCTCAATTAAATGCTGTTTCATTCAATCAGTAGATGAAAGTGATGCTGTGGACACATTCTGATGTCTTCCAATAAGGACCTAAATAATTTTCATTTAAAAACCCATTTTTATTCAGTTTTATTTTTTATACTTATCTGATGATTTTAAATCCAATTCATGAGTGAAGAGGTGAGTTTGAGTGTGTAGGAACAATTTTAGATTCAAAGAGCACAAAACAAAGATTTCAAAGCTGGTTGAGATCAATCAGAACTGTTTTAAGCTAATTAGAGACCCAAAGGCAGCCCTGTTATGTTTGCTTTCTTTGATAGTTTCTCATTTTTCCATATTGTGTGACCATATGGGCTCATTTTATTTCCTCGTTTTTGATCAGTTACACAGCTGACACCTTTATCCATCTCTGAAAACACTGATAAAAGACATGGCTGTCACATCTGAAGTATGAGCGACTTTAGCTCTCACAGTTCCATTTATTCCTGTTTTTCAAATACATTTTCAAATTAATAAACAGGCTTCGGCTTATACGGCAGGACACTTACGCCTGGTTCGTTCTCGCTGTTGTCGTGTGGGTGTTTGACCAATGAAAAATCAGCACACATCATCGCACACAGATTATATGATGGGAACACTCCTCCTCCTCCACCAGCGCTGATGTGGAGGTTTAGTGTGAGTGGTGTCACCCGTTGCTCAGGTGAACACTGCAGTATGGGGCTGTGATGATGTCACTGTTGGCACACCCACCATAAGCTAAAAAAGTCCACAGGGTGTGTAAAATGTCCCATCATCAGATTAGTAATCATTAACAGTTACGGTCAAAGGTCAGCTAAAGGACCTCAGCCCTTTGAATTATACCAAAAATTTATTATACTACTGTTTTTCTCATGTGCATTTCATTGTATTTTTCCCAGTTAATGTGCATTTATATATGTGAATGAATATAGTGAAATGTAATATAAGGACACAGCTGCAAATGAGCAATGCTGTGAACCAAGTTACATTTAAACAGAACCAGATTATTAGATTATTTTCAGCTTTTTATATTCCATCCATCCATCCATCCATCCATCCATCCATCCATCCATCCATCCATCCATCCGTTCTCTTCCGCTTATCCAGTTCAAGGTCATGGGGGGGGGCTGGAGCCTATCCCAGCTGTCATAGGGCGAGAGGCGGGGTACACCTGTACAGGTCGCCAGCCTGTCGCAGGGCTAACGCAGAGTTAGACAACCATTCACACTCACGTTCACACCTGTGGGCAATTTCATATTGCATGATACAGAATTTTAATTTTATTTATGTTTGAATTATTCACTTTTTTAGTGCCCATTTTAGTGGATTTTTCCCTTTTTTTTCCCTGATGAATTGAGCTCATTCTTGTATAATTTTAACCTTAATTAAATATTTTGTCACATCTGAATTTATGGAGCTTTTTCAGTCCACTGTCTTAATTATTACCGTTGAGATGAAGCTGAGGTGACTTTTTAAAAACTCCATGTATCAGTGATTAATGTAGAAATAAAATACCAAGCAGATCCAGAGCTAGAGTGGATTTTTATGGATTTTCCAGGTTGATGATTATTTTCAGTATTACAGTTAAAAACCATAATACCTTTTCACTGTATTATAGATGAAAAACTAAAGTTCTAGGAAATAAATGACCAAAGTCTATAGACATTGGGTTTAAATATACATAAATGTGTCTGTGGCATTCGTTTTGACAGCGACACTGAGCGTGAGCTCGTAAACAGAGAGCGGGGAGCTCTGACAGACGTCATCGGTTCTCTGCAGCCAAAGGTTATGTAACTGGCACATTTTCTTCTCACCGACTTCCTGTTTGTTAAATAATACGAGCTGCTCCTGTTTTAATTCTGCAGCACATGATTAAAATCCCACTTCCTGAAATCATAAAATAAGTATTTCAAGGTTGAGACGTAGCTCGAGATGCATTTCAGGGAAACAGCTGAACACTGAAGCGCACATGGTGGGTGTACAGAAAGATGGAGGAGCTAATCTTTAAGGTTGCCCTTGAATTGTTTTAGTCTTGGCAACAGAGGAGGGAGCAGGATTATTCTACTCAGGGAGTCATTGGGCGTGTTGCTGGATCAGTCACCTGCCTTTAAGTGAGATATGGTGACCTCGGGATGCTGAGCTGTGCTCACACACCTCCTCCGCCTGCTCTCCAAATCAAACCCACACAGCTAAGCTTTTAATATGCAGATTGTCTAAACCTTCTCAAAAAGTTCATGTTCGAAAAGCTTCATTAAATGAAGCTGTGCACAATTTTACCTTCATACTAGGGGCAGATGATGTAGCATGTAGAATGATACCATGATATTCCAACAAACTTTGAGATACTGATACAGAAAAAAACCAAAGTTTTATCAGTGATTACAGCTCGCAGGCAGCAGCATTCATTAGTTCAGTTGAAGTGGACATTTTCCATTCTTCTTTTCCAGTGAGAGCTCACTGATGACAGACGATCACTACCTGAGTCAAAGTGTCAATCTTCTGGTGCCAGCAGCAGTGTTACAGTTGTGACACAGCATAAAGTTAAATGAAAGAACCAAAGTAGTCCAGGTACAGTTCCCTGGAAATGTAAAAGTACAACTGCTTAACACTTAACTTAACCTTGTAACTCTTCACACCTGCATATGACCTGCAGTCACATAAAACTCCACGAAAACTATTAAATGTGACTCGCGCACACTGTCACGTTTGGCAGCCACCTGTCCCACATGCTGATATGACCCTGCAGGTTTACCCAGGATGCACTTTGTGAGGATGTCTCCAGTGAATGATCAGAAACAGTGACTTGTGGAGTGAGTGTAAAATTGATTTGGTTGCAGTTTAAATGTGTTTTTTTTAAACCCTGAAATTTTTATTTGGACCCATCCCTGTGTACCTGGAGAGCTGCAGCTCAAAATATTCATAGTATGAAGGTCAAAATTTGCACGGACCTCTTCAAATGCTAAAGTTATTGTAGAACGGTGGGAACGTTCTTTAGATTTAACGGCCTGTAAATGGAATGACTCCAGTAAAGAAAAGGCTCATTTCTCACTGACACCCTGTGTAATCAAATTTCTTCCTCTCCTTCCTGTCCTCAGTCTACCCAGCGGACCCCGACTATTACGGCCGTCCGACGGTCCAGGAGTTCCCTCAGTTTGACATTGTAGAAGACACCTACTCCACCTCCACCATGGACTCTCGCAGGAACTCTCGCTTTGGTGGCTTCCCCTTCCCGTTGGAACGGTGCGACCGCCGCGCGCCCCTGCCGCCGTGCTACAGCAACCAGAACCTGGATGACTTCCTGGGTCCAGACGGACTTCCTCTTCCAAGCTCTCAGTGCCCCAACGAGTACACTGCCATCAGCTACTACCCCACCCAGCACACCCGCAGCCTCGACAATGTCACGGGCTACAAAAGACTCAGCATGCGCCTCAGTGTTGCTATGCCCTCGTATGCGGAACAGGCCAGCCCGCCGTCAGCGCCGAACCAGGCCCAGCCTCAAACCCGACCCGCGGGACAGAACCCACGCAGCTGCGACGGCTCGAGCATGGTGGAGAGCGACTATGGGAGCTGCGAGGAGGTGATGTTTTAAGACTGTGACATGTGACCCTCAGCAGTTCAGATCCATCCAAAGGCAGCTTCATGTACTCGTGCGCGCCTCAAACCGCGCTCTCGCTGCGAGATCTGATCTGTTCCTCACTCGGAGGCAGATGAATGCAGCATGTAGAACATTTCTTCACACACCTTTGATTTGTTTGACTCTTTAAAGTGTTGCAGTCTTGCTGCGTCAGACTAGACGGAGTATTTCAGGACCGCTGTCATACCTCCGCAGAACAAGTTCAGCACAAGTTCATCTTTTGGTGTGGGAGACGTCGCCGAGAGCGCTCGCTGACTCGTCGGAGCTGTGAAATCACGAACAGTATCACCCGCTCGGCTCGGCATTGTTCAGACTTTTTAAAGCTTCGACACGGGGAAGTCTGCCTCTCTGCACTCAGTCGCACACATTTCACTGCTCATACGCTGATGAGCCCGACACTCACACAGCATCAGGTGGAGCTGTGCTGAACACTGATGCACTGGGTGTTATGTGCTCATATCTGTTCATAAAAGAACAGAAACACAGGTTTATGATGTGCCTAACAATTTCAAAAGTCAGCGTATTAAAGCACATTTCATGATTCTGTTTATTGTCAGCATTCAGAGGGCTGGATCCTCGGTAAAAAAAAAAAGAATGCCATAAAAAAGTGATGTGATTTGTGACTTTGTATTTTTAGCTGTAAAAACTCTGTAAGCATCTCCTCGTGGATTTTAGTGAGTGTGAATTCAATGACAGTATTTTCTGTGTTTGTGTGTCGCTGCCCTCCGTGATAAAGGGAACTCTTAAAGTGGAGGGGTCTCTGCCGCAGGAAAGAAATGTCTATGCAGCCATTTTAAATGGATCGAATAAGCAGATAAGCTTGTTGTGCAGAACGCAGCGTTTTTAAAAGTGACTGTTAGAAAGTGAGAAGTTGATGTTTAGCCTGAACATCAATTTATGAAATCAGCTGTATGACACAGAACACCAATAAAAGGTAACTTTTCCTTTTCCAAAAACTGAGCAGAACTGATTTTTTATGATGGATCAGTTTGTTTCATTCTGAGTCTAAACGAGTCCCTCCTGATAAAGGGGAAGTTCAAATTACTTCTGAACTAATTTATGATCTGAACTGGAAGAAATCACAAACAAATATTTGAATTTAAGGAGCTTCAGCTGAAAGCTGAAGTTTCTACATTGTGATGAATCAACTCTCTCTTTCTCTTATTTCACTGGTGATTCACAAACTGATGGTTTCAGATCCAGATGGACGTTTCTGCTTTGTGACACGGTGGTAGCCGTGCTCGTACTTTTCAGTAACTTTAAATAATCGGACAGCCGAAGCACTTTGATAACATAAAACTGTCCTCCTGTTAAAAACTCAGTCTGACTGCAGCCCACAGGCTCACGGTGTCCCAGACACCAAATGTTTGAAGGCTGCAGGAAAAAAAAATCACTCTCAGGGTGGACCTGAAGCTGAGGAGGTTAGCGAGCTCACGTCGTTGTACCAGCTGGGAGAACCTGGACTGTTTGTTTGATTTTGGGAACTGAAGGACAGTTCAGATCGGGAATGGTTAGCGAAGCTTTTATCATTACAGTGAGTTCTTCAGTAAGTTCCTTTATTAGAGAAACCAGTGTAAGGGAGGGATGATACGGCCCAAACACCACAGAGCCTCGGGTGGTTTGTGAATTCCAGAGCAGAAGATCAGATCTGGGAGGCTGATTGGATTTTGCTGCTGTTTGGACAGTTTGTGTTTCTGCAAACGATGGAGCGCCGGGTGAATATGAGCACCGTGTTTACTGCTGCTTCCAAAACGTGCCGGGGTTGCAAATGTAAAAGGAAAAAAAAAAAATCAAAGCCTGCATAAAGTGAATATGTGCTGAGCTCTCTCAGAGGCTGGAGAGATAAACAGGACATGAGGGCAGCACTTGTAGTGGAACAAGGCATTCATAGTAACATGCATGCGTTAGCAGGCAGGGCTGGGTAAGAACAAAAATGCTTCTCATTGGTTTTTAATGTCCTGACTGTCAAATCTGTCCCATCTGGCACCGTAATGTGCCAAATCAAAGCACACACTCCAAATATTGATTCATTTTAAGTTGCTGCTGGTTTTACTGCAGTCATGCGGAGCTGCTGCTGAGCTTTGGCTGAATTTCTGAAATTAACTGGAAGAATTCGGGTTTGGAAGCATTTGCAGCTTAAATTCACTCACATGAAAGAGACGTGCATGGCTACCACTGTGTGATGATCTTTTACTTCTGTTTATGTTACGCACAAAGGTCAGAAGTGACCTAAGAGACAGCCTTTAAAACATCTTAATGTAGACGTTAAGGTTTAAACGTGCTGTGGAAATGATCTCTCTCTCTCACTGGGGGATCAACTGTGAGCTCTTTCCCTTTGTTTTCAAGTTCTTTGTACAAAAAAGATCCTATAATCCGCTCGTATTGTGCTGTACAGTTGGTGTCTGTGTGTCGCTGTGCTGAATATGAATCACTTGAATGTATTGACATGTTTTGTTTGTATTAATTTCATTCATAAAGTTTATTTTTGTATCAATGTGGGCGTCCCCATGTTTTGCCCTGATGTTTCTCTGTGAGAGATTTTATTAAGATGCTGTCTTTCCATTTTGTTTTCCAATACTGCAAAGAGAATATGAATAAAGATATTATCTTCTGTAAATACTGACAATATCGGCCTCTGTCAGTCAAAACAGGCCAGATGGAAAAACATTCAGCCCTCTACAGATGGGATTAATGTTATCAGAGGAAATCGTGTAATCTGAATTTGTACACATGTGCAACATGGTGAGAAATTTACTTGGTCAAATATTTACTTCATTTATTTCATGAAAACTCTCCCAATCCTATTTCTAACTATAGGAACATTCCCACCTAACAGGGCAAATATCACATGGTGTCCCCCAGGGGTCCGTTTTAGGACCATTACTGTTTAATGTGTTTAACCTGTTGTCAGCTTATCAACAACCACCATATGCTGATACAGTTATACATAATTATATGTAATTTACTGCAGTTAAATTGCAATAAGACAGAAGTCCTGAACAGAGGGCCTAAAGAGAGAATGTAGATATTTCTGATAAATGATCACAACCATCTCTGGAAAATACTACAAAAGTTAAAAACCTTGATCTGATCACAGATATGGATCTCACTTTCTGGAACATCAACAGCAGCATAGTGAAAACCTGACAGTGTCTCAGCAGTTAGTAAAATACAACCTGTTGTGTTCAGCTCGAGTCAAGATGACTATAAGAGAACATTTGATAAACAAGATCTATGCACAGGAAGTAAAACTCTTAGTTTCTGTAGGTGAACCTGTCAAAGTATTGACTGTCTATGATTTTAGCCATACTTCCATATCAGCAGGTCAAAAACCCCATCATAGAAACCAAAAACACTCAGCTGGCAAACTCTTCAATGAGCTGCAAGTTCTAAACATTGATGAGTCTGTATATGAAGGTAGAGCTGCACACAATTATTCATTAACAAATATGCATGTTTAAACAAACATGACATGAATACATCGGGTAAAAAGAGCAGAAGGTGGTCATAAAGTCATTATGAGCAGAGGTAGGCTCAGGAGACAATGCCTAAACCGGATTGGATGAAGTCCAAGTCATCATCAATGCCAACTCCAGCTCTAACCCTAACTATAACTCTATGCAAGCACAATAAATTGTTCTCCCAAATCTTAGCAATCAGGGAATACAGGATTAGGGTGGGCATAGGCTTAACACTGGTGATGACCTTAGAGGGTTAGCAACGCTTCCACAGGTTCAGCAACTAAAACCTCAACAGTTTTACTTCCTGTACAGTGATCTTAATCAAAGGTACTCTTAGTCATCTCAGCTGAACTGAATTAAAAAGCACACTAGTTTGAGCTTTTAGGAAGGTAAAAAACACACTACTGGCAGATGATGGCAATGAGAGGTGGCAGCGGGCTTGTGTGCACTGCAGCCACACAGAGAGTGAAGGTAAGCCAAACTCAGCAATCCAGAGACAATGGCAGAAGCTAATGATCCATCCACAGGCTCACCTGTCGAAACCTTTCATCACTTATACCTCCATTCTGTGTGACCAAAGGATCTCTTTCTATCATCTTGGCTCAAGCTGAACTAAACAGCAAATAAGTTTATGCTTTTAGGAAGGTACAAAAACATACTGAGAGCAACAAGAGGTCCAGTTGTCAGGAGATCTGCACTGTAGCCACACAGAGAGCAACGGAGAGCCAGGAGCCAACGGACAGCACAGGTGTATGCCAGCAAAGAGATATCCTCAGTCATCTGGAGACAGCTGTTCTTGATCCTTCCAAAGGTTCACCTACAGAAACCTTAAAAATCTGATTCAGCCCTATGTGAAGTTCACCTCCAAGAAGTCAGGCCAAGATAAAAGTTTTAAAATAAAATACTTATGAGTTCCATCTATTGAAAGCATCCAATCAAATTCCTCATGGAGACTTTACACAGCTAAGAAGAAAAGGTTTCGTGGTGCACTTTGTAAACAATCAGAGCAGTTTCCTCGAGTGAGATCGTTACTGAAGTGTGTTTGCACTTAACAATTCTAAAGATGTAAAACGCAGAGAAAAGGAGCAGAAACTGCAATCACTGAATGCCTCAGAGACTCACAGTCATGTTTCTGACCTGATTAAAGCCACGTAGTGAAGAGAAAATGAGATAAAGGCAGGATGACAGTGCAAACACCTTTGTCTGTAGTCTGAGGTTGTGAGAGTGTGAAGGGACGCCAGCAGGTGAGAGATAAATGTGAGACAGAGCGTGTATGTTTCAAACTCTCATTTTAAAAGAAACACTCTTATCTGACCTAGTCAGCAACTTTCTGACACATCCTGACGTTACCTGATAAGGTGTCTGTGCTTTTGGGGAATCTGCTTTCAGCTACTCCACGTGGAGTTAATGACTTATGCTTTCTAAAATTTTCCTTGAAGCTGTTTTTACCCTTTCGGCTGATATTTGTCCACTTGTGTCCTCTCATTAATTATTATTGTAGGGTCTTTACCTTACAGCATAATGTTCCTTGAGGTGACTGTTGTAATTTGGTGCTATGTAAATAAAATTTAATTGAATGGATTTATAATTGCACTGTGCTGTAAATGTATTTCACTGTGGTTTAATCTGCAGTTTCCTTGACCTTTGCACTTATGGTGTCTGATGCACACGGTCAGCTTCATGGGCCCACATTAGCGACATGCCGCATTAGCTTGGCTCCTCTCCTGCTGGACTTGGGGCACACTGCATACATCATAGCAGCTGCATTCTCTCTGGACAGCTTTATTCAAGCTGTAAATTATTTTTATTTACAGTGAGTATGTTTAAAGTAACTTTCACAGGATTCAGTGTCCAACTGCTTTAATCTTACATTTAGCCTCCAAACATTAAGCTGTTCTGTCTCCAGTGAGGCAGAGTTTTTCCCATTAGCTGCTTGATACTCTCAGTCTCCTGATTATCTCATCATTATGGCAGCCTGATCTGACTGATTACACTGATGATGTTTCAGCTAATCACCTGCTGAGCTGCGTCACACAGACACTGAAGAACCACCAGATGACAGTCTAAGCATCTCCTCAGCCATTAAATAAAAACTATTTTTCCTGCTTGTTTAGCATAATGACTGATATAATGTTTCACATGAGAATGTGACCCTTCTTCTGGTATTAAGAGAAATTAGTATCAGCTAATGCAGTCATATTAATTATGTAAGGCTGTAATTGTGGTAAGTGTAATTGTCTGATTATTGAACTGATCCTTTCGGAGCAGCTGCAGCGATGTTCCCCGGTCTCCTCTTTGTGTGAGGAGGTGAAAACGCTAAAATAGCTAAATCTGTTTGTTGAAATGTTATAGTTGCTCTTGTTTTGTTTGTGGCTGGGGTAAGACATAACCAGTGGATGCCAGGGAAAATGTGTCACGCAAGATGATTGGCCAGCTTCTTCTCTACTTTTTCAGCCATTGGTGGTGTTCCCAGAAATCAGCTATGAGTTCACCTGTGAAGCAATCTGGCTGAAGTGCAATGGCATATTAGGACACCTAAAGGGCCTGAGTGAGGAGATGGTAAAATTTGGAGAAAAAAGTATGAATTTTCTATAAGGAAAACACTGGGGGGGGGGTTAAGTCAACAAACTGCATCACTTAGCTTTTCATGGTTGAGAAACATGATTAGAGCACCAGCAACATGTCCGATCATATTTTGAAGGCAGACAACAAACTACAAGCTAATTTTCGACTGTCCCAGCATCAGGCTCTGTGATCAGCTTAGTGCTCAGCAACTGTCTACAAAGTGCAACACTGGAAAAATCAGTTCATACAGTTCTATGAAAAAGTACGTGAAAAAGCGCACCAGGGTGGATGAGCGGATGAGCAGGCGCTCATGTATGTCGCATGACAGTGCAGGCACCCTGGGTGTTTTGGGATGTCTTTGTGTGATTTGAATTGACTTTCCCCCTTTGTTTCCTCAGTTTTGTCATTGTCAAGTTCACATGTGTAGGTCTGTTAAGTCACTTCCTGTTTTACTTTGGTAGCCCTTTGCATTGTGAACTTTGTATTCAGTTTTGCTTCCCCTTGTCTTATTAGTGTGTTCTGCTCACCTGTTCTCCCCAGCTGTTTCCACTTTCCTCATTACTGCTTGTGTATTTATTGTCTGTGTCCTCCTGTTCTTTGTATTTTTCTCCCTCGTGTTGTGTGAAGGACTTGCAGAAAGTGTTTGTTATTTTTGGCTGATGCCCTGCCAGCCATTTTTGTTGTGTTTGTTTATTTGTGGAAAACTCCAGCAATAACACCTGCTTTTTTTTTTAGCTTCGTCCTGCTACAGAGTCCTGCATCGGGGTCCAATTTCTGCCTGTCACACAGCGGTGTCCTGACAAACTCTCTGTCCCTGCTTTACTGTCTCTCTCCACTGTGAACTATCAAATAAAGCTGCAAAAAGGCCAAGTGATTTAAAAAAAAAAAAAGGTAATTAAGCAGAGCTTTGGGAAGCCGAGTTCAGTGTCACTGCCACAACCAGGCCTGGTTACTGCCACACCTGCTGAATCAAAAATCTCTTAAAGAGAACCTGTCTGACAAAGTGAAGTAGGCTAAAAGATTTCAAAATCAGCACATCAAGCCACGACCTAAAGAACCAGCTGAGAAACAAAGTCACTGACATCTATCAATCTGAGAGAGTTACAAAGCCATTGCATCCTTGGGAGAGCTCCAAGGAGAAAACCACTACTGACCAACAAGAACACAAAGGCTCATCTCACATCTGCCAACAAACATCTGGATGATCTCCAAGACTTCTGGGAAAATATTCTGTGGACTGATGAGACAGAAGCTGAACTTTCTGGAAGGCTTGAGTCATGTTACATCTGCATAAAATAACAAAGCATTTCATAAAAGATCATCACAACAACAGTCAGACATGGTGGTGGTGGTGTGATGGTCTGGGGCTGCTTTGCTGTAATTGATGAGACCATGAATACTGCTCTACCAGAAAATCCAGAAGAAGAACGTCCACCCATCAGTTCGTGCCCTGAAGCTAACTTGGGTTATGCAGCAGGATGATGATCAGAAACACAGCAGCAGGTCCACCTCTTAGTGGCTCAGAAAACTAAATGAAGGTTTTGAAGTTGTCTAGTCAATGTCTGGAGTTAAATGGTAAATGACCTAGTTCTTATATAACGCTTTTCTACTCTAGCTGAGCACTCAAAGCACTTTATACAATACATTTGGCCATTCTCACACACATTCATACAAGCACTGTCTTCTATTTCAAAGTGCTTACTATCTAACATTCACATTCATTCATCCTCCGACAGTTGCATCGGAAAGCAACTTTGGGTTCAGTATCTTGCCTAAGGATACGTAGGCATGCAGACCGGAGGAGCCAGGAATCAAACCACCAACTTTCTGATTAGTAGATGACCTGCTCTACCTCCTGAGCCACAGCCACACAGATTGAGATGCTTTGGCATGGCCTTAAATAGGCTGGAAAACCCTCCAATGTGTCTGAATTTAAACAATTCTGCAAAGAAGAGTGGGCCAAAGTTCCTCCACAGCGATCTGAAAGACTCACTGCCAGTGAGGCCACCTTTTCTGTTTGCATTTGTGCTGTTTGTGGCACTTGTTACTCAAAACGTCAACCCTTTCCTGGTTTACGATCCTCAAATTCTCCTGGATCTTTGACTTTCTGCCGAAGTGAAGTTTATTCACGGTGACCAAAAAAACTTTGCTTCTATTTTTGTTGGAAATCCCTGATCACCTTTGCTGTGCTCTGGTTCCACCTCCCCAGAGGAAACACTACCATCGCAGCAGTAGGCTGGTAGGCTGATGGCATGTGTAGAGGGTTGAAATGCTCTCACTTCTGAGATGAAGTATCAAAGGGGATAAAGACAAAAACAGTCACCTCTAAAGTTTAATTTAAGCATGTTTGTGAATTATGTGCAGTTTCATGTGTTATGGTACCATTCCACAGCAGGACACTAGAGGGCGCCATATCATGCTCTTGGTGTGGAGTAGTTTTGGGGCACAGAGGAAGAATAAACCTTCCAGTTATGAAGCTACGACAGCTCAACATGTGGGCCTTTTGCAATTCTTTACCACAGCACCACACGTTGGCTCAGGAAGCCAGTCGCCGCTCAGATGACAAACCTAGGGAGGCAACAAATTTGGGTGCTCGTCCAGGATTAGCACCACCTGGTGGACAGGTGCTAATCAGCCAAGAACTGTGGGAATCACATCCTCCTGATTAGCAGAGCTAGTAACCAAAGCGACTGACTCCAGTTATTCACTGATGGTGACTCTACATGACCTACAGTGGGAGATCCAGCAGCAGCTTCATCAGCTGACCAGTGCTGCCAACAGAGACTTGCTCCATCAACTTGCAGTATCATTTCGAGAAGAAGGGGGTGACGATTTTCCTGGTGATGATGCCACTGAGGTGGAGCTCTTTGATTTCATCACTGACTTCTTGAGAAGCAAACAACTGAAGAATCTCGAGGATCAGGAGATGTCCTGTCTGCTGGTGTCTCATGACCTCATCGATGAACTGCAAGCGGCACAGGTAACTGTTGGACACAACCAAGCGTCTGATGAAGAGGATGCTTTTTCGGCATCAGAGACTGAACCACCCATAGTAGCATCAGTAGTGAGTAAGAAAGTATTAAAATCAGTGGTTGGTGATCCAGTAACTGGTTTAATAAAACTGACTGATGTAGTTGCATTGTTACCACATAGAGACTTTAAGATACATGGTGGTGACATCTCAGATTTGGATTCTGGTTTGAGTTTTAACAGTATGTGTAAGCAAATTGACGAAGGGTTTGCCGAAAGTTTCTCAGAGGCTGAAATTTTAAGGACCGTCCTTAAGATAATCAAGCCTGGTACCTTGAAAGACATGCTTATGACCAAAGATAGCCTGACCCTGGCTGAGCTAAAGCATTTCCTCAAAGCACACCTTATGGATAAGAGCAGTACTGAATTATTTCAGGAATTGAGTAATGCAAAGCAACATGACAAAGAGAACCCATAACAGTTTATGTACAGACTGATAGGGGTGAAACAACGCATAATGTTTGCTTGTAAACAAGGTGCAGCCTTTTAATATGACAGCAAACTGGTGCAAGGAGTGTTTCTTCATCCACTCTACTGGGGAATGAATGAAAAATGCTCATACATCAGACGAGACCTTCTATCCCATATTTCAGACATGGGTGTTACTGATGACTTTATTCTCAAAGTGTTAACAAGGTTACCGAGAGAAGACACAGAGAGGAAAACCAGGTCGGGCCAGGCCTATAAACAAAAGGCAATCAGTGTCAACACCACCCAGCAGGATAGAGACGGAAAAAATGCAGGCCAGATGCAAGCCGAGCTGCAGGCTAACCGCACTGCTATACAGGAGCTGACTGCACATCTTTGGCCAGGAGTTTAGAGAAAGCCCTCACACTTGTAGTGAATATGGCAGCAGAAAACACTTATCTGCCTTTGCCACGTCCAAAACAGCCAGCAATGCCAGAAGTTAAAGGGAAATGTCGCCAGTGTATATCTCAAGGAAATGACACTTGCCCACACTGTTTCCGGTGTGGAAAAGAGGGACACAGAGCTATCGGCTGCCTACAGAAGGGTAATCTGTCAGGAAACCGGGTGAGGTGACTGGGGGGGGAAGAAGAGTCCCCCATTACAGAGAAGCTGCACCCCAAAGACAAAATCCCATCCTCTCCCAAGTCCACCAAACCACACTGAGTGTCCAGAAGGGAACGTGTTGCCCAGTTGATTGGTGGTAGGTGCATGGTAACTTGCTACTTGGATGGGGTCAAACTTATTGGACAGTCGGGCCCAGGTAAGCATAGCGGATAAGTCTTGAGTGTAGAAAGCTTTGCCCAATGTACCAATCCAACCACTGGAAAGCCTACTTCAAGGACACCCACTCAAAGTCACTGCAGCTAATGGACTAGACGTACCTGTTGATGGGTGGATAGAAGTCCTTCTTGAAATCAAAAGTAGCAAATATGGCTCAGTTGCTCTGCATGTCCCGATGCTAGTGAGCCAAGCAGGTGTGAGAAGCCCATTACTAGGTTTCAACGAAATCCAAGAGATTATTGCAGGGAACAGTGATCAAACAGATAAGGCCAATTTAGTGGAGCTACTGTCAGAGACTTTGAAAATTAAGAAGAATAGCGTTGAAACTCTTGTCTCTGTTGCTCACACAATGCCACACCAGAAGGAGTCAGAATGCTCAACGGTGAATGCTCAAGTGTCTCGCTATCGTACACTTCTGTGGCTGTGTACAGAGGCCATGAAGACCCAACGCTGATGTGTAATGAGCGAGCATCTAACCAAACTAGCTCTCTGAGCAGCTCTGACAGAGAACCAGCTTCATGTGGTGGATAACATCAGGATGCAGCTGGATTTGAGCTTTGACTCCTTTAAAGAGTCCAGTTTGTTTTATCAGACATTCACTGATGTCATACACCACATGTAGGTGTTGTTAATCTACTGCACTGATGCTGAAGGGTATTGTAGCGTTTATGGTAGAGTTTATTGGGTTTTTGTCATGGTGCGTGAGCAGGCTGTGTGGCTGTGTAAGGAGGCGAGGACCCACATGCAGGACTCCGGAGATGGCGGGTAGGAATGATTGAAAATGAGTATTTACTGGAGGCAGAACGTGCAGTGGCAAAATGAACGAAGGTAACAAAACAAACTGACAGAACAAAAACAAAAAATCAACACAGTTAAAAAAACAAAAAGAAAAGAAAAAAGAAAAGGAAAAAAACAGCAGTTCAGGGCCGCCAGCGCAAGGGAACAACAAAAGAAGGGTGGCAGCACAAAGCTGGAAAAGCTTTGGGGAAGCTGTGGGGTGGGGAAGAGGTGACACAGGAGGCCACAAGTTCAGGAGGTCTACCAGGGAACCCATGGCAAATGAGAGCTGCGCGTTTGTGAATTATACCACGGAGTCAGGCACTTCTGATTTGAGGCTTAGTTAAACTTAGTTACAGCACTTTCACAAAGACTTCTACTGTAATAAAACTTATTCCCCACTGCTGTGTAATCCATTAAAGTAAATGTAAATGTTACTAAGAAATGATCAGACAGGAGGGGGCTTTCAGGGAATACTGTTAGTTGAGTTCCTGTTGCCTTCCTATCAGCTTGCAGCAGTCTGCCCATTCTCCTCTGACCTCTGTGACATCAACAAGACCTTTTCTCCCAGAGAGCTGCTGCTCACTGGATAGTTCCTCTCTTCAGAGCTTCTCTGGGAACCCCACAGATGGATGTGAGGAAAATCCCAGCAGATCAGCAGTTTTGGTAGCAGTGAGCTTGATGGACATTTTCTGTGTCTCTGGGCAAAGTGTAATAAAGCTGCTGTGCATTGTCTGCAGTGTGCATGGTTTCAGCTGCATGCTTGACACATAATGCAGAGGGAGGAACTCACAGCTCACTGCTCCCCTGGGGTCTTCGAGCATATGAGTAGAGCCATGGTGACAAACACAGGAAGTGACTCACACCAGTAATTATATCATCACTTACTGTGTATGTATGGATAAAAAGCTTTTTACAGTAAGACATCCACTTGTCCTCCACCTCATTTCTGTAACCATTAAATTACCACACTCCTTCATACTCGCATTTAACCATCAGCTGTTTGAAGCTGTTAACCTGAAGGGGAAGAAAATACAGTTATTTTCATATTTCTTTGAGACGCAGTATAAAAGTGGCTTCAGAAATGCAATGTTTCCAAATTTGAATTAAAGTTGGCACTTCAGGCTTACAGAGAGTGCTTTACTTAATTTATGTTAGTGCATTTAACTTAAATTATGCTACTTTTAAAATGTACTCTCTGCACTTTCAACCCACATATGGAGGCGTACCACTGTGCATACTAACTTCAGTTAATAATACGTTGTACATATTTTACAAAGTAACAAACATCAGGAAGCACAAAGACTGGAGGGACTGTAAAATGAAGCAGCCCAGATCTACTCTGCTGTGGTACAATGAGTTCTTGTTACCACCTCAAATACTTCACACTCAAAATAAGAAACTTTTGTATGTTTCCATGTTGCTTAGGCAATACCACTGTGTCTAATGTTACAGTGTTGTCTCTTTCATTCAGGATATCTTCCTTAAGGTATCAGGAGGACATAAAAATATCCTTATTGGGGGAAATTTTAATTTCTGCTTAGACCCAGCCTTGGATAAATCATCAAGCTCAATTTCCAAAACTAAGTTGGCCACCACAACCTTATCGTTAATGGAAGACCTAAATTTGACAGATATTTGGTGACACATGCACCCCCAAACTATACATTAGTCATTTTATTCTAACCAACATAATTCGCACACCAGAATTGACCTTTTTATATGTCAGCACAAATGATGTACAGAGCCCTGGAATCAGGATATTTGCCAAGACTGCTTTCAGATCATTCTCCACTGACTTTATCCATAGATATGCCTGGAATAGCACAGAGTACATATAGATGACGTTTGAATCCAACTCTTCTGAAAAAAAAGAAAAGTTTTGCTTCCCCTTATCTCTGACTGTGAGGAGGAAGCGTAGTCCTAAACAGAAACCCCGGTACACCACCAACCCATTCACGTCTCCACTCGGCGACACACCTGCCGAAGAACAAACTCTGGTTATTGGCGACTCTGTTTTGAGAAACGTGAAGCTAGCGACACCAGCGACCATAGTCAAATGTCTTCCAGGGGCCAGAGCAGGCGACATTTATGGAAATTTGAAACTGCTGGCTAAGGCTAATCATAGATTTGGTAAGATCGTTATTCACGTCGGCAGTAATGACACCCGGTTACGCCAATCGGAGGTCACTAAAATCAATATTGAATTGGTGTGTGACTTTGCAAAAACAATGTCGGACTCTGTAGTTTTCTCTGGGCCCCTCCCCAATCAGACCCGGAGCGACATGTTTAGCCGCATGTTCTCCTTGAATGGCTGGCTGTCGGAGTGGTGTCCAAAAAACAACGTGGGCTTCATTGATAATTGGGAAAGTTTCTGGGGAAAACCTGGTCTTGTTAGGAGAGACGGCATCCATCCCACTTTGGATGGAGCAGCTCTCATTTCTAGGAATCTGGCCAAATTTATCAACCCTCCTAAAACCTTCCAAGTCCATGTTAGTAAATGATTTAATAATTGATCAACATATTGCTTTATTGTGCCTTACAAAAACCTGGTTACAGCAGGATGAATATGTTAGTTTAAATGAATCAACATCCCCGAGTCACACTAACTGTCAGAATGCTCAAAGCACAGGTCGAGGAGGAGGAGTAGCAGCAATCTTCAATTCCAGCTTAGTGATTAATCAAAGACCCAGACAGAGTTTTAATTCTTTTGAAAGCCTGACTCTTAGTCTTGTCCACCCTAATTGGGAAATTCAAAAACCTGTTTTATTTGTTATTATCTATCGTCCACCTGGTCCTTACTCAGAGTTTCTGTCTGATTTCTCAGACTTTTTATCTGATTTAGTGCTCAGTTCAGATAAAATCATTATAGTGGGTGATTTTAACATCCATGTAGATGCTGAAAATGACAGCCTCAACACTGCATTTAATCTATTATTAGATTCAATGTAAAGGAGCCCACCCACCACTTTAATTATACTCTGGATCTTGTCCTGACATATGGCATTGAAAGTGAAGACCTAACAGTATTCCCTGAAAGCCCCCTCCTGTCTGATCATTTCTTAGTAACATTTACATTTACTTTAATGGATTACACAGCAGTGGGGAATAAGTTTTATTACAGTAGAAGTCTTTGTGAAAGTGCTGTAACTAAGTTTAAGGATCTAATTCCTTCATTATTATGCTCTTCAGTGCCATGTGCCAGCACAGTGCAGAGCAGCTACCTAAACTCTGCTCCCAGTGAGGTAGATTATCTCATCGATAGTTTTACATCCTCATTGCGTACGACTTTGGATACTGTGGCTCCTCTGAAAAGGAAAGCCTCAAATCAGAAGTGCCTGACTCCGTGGTATAATTCACAAACACGCAGCTTAAAGCAGACAACCCGTAAGCTGGAGAGGGAATGGCGTCTCACTAAAGTAGAAGATACTCATTTAGCCTGGAAAAAGAGTTTGTTGCTCTATAAAAGAGCCCTCCATAAAGCTAGGACATCTTACTATTCATCATTAACTGAAGAAAATAAGAACAACCCCAGGTTTCTTTTCAGCACTGTAGCCAGGCTGACAAAGAGTCAGAGCTCTGTAGAGCCGAGTATTCCTTTCACTTTAACTAGTAATGACTTCATGGATTTCTTTACAAATAAAATTTTAGACATTAGAGGAAAAATTATTCAAAACCATCTCCAAGATTTATCTTCATGTTCGGCTGCTTTCAGCACTGCTGGTATTTGCTTAGACTCTTTGGCTCCAGTTGATCTTTTGGAGTTAACTTCAATAGTTACTTCCTCCAAACCATCAACATGTTTATTAGATCCCATTCCTACTAGACTGTTCAAAGAAGTCTTTCCAATTATTGATGCCTCAATCTTAAATATGATCAATCTGTCTTTATTAGTTGGCTATGTACCACAGGCCTTCAAGGTGGCAGTAATTAAACCGCTACTTAAAAAGCCATCACTGACCCAGCTGTCTTAGCTAATTATAGGCCAATCTCCAACCTTCCTTTCCTCTCCAAAATCCTTGAAAGAGTAGTTGTAAAACAGCTAACTGATCATCTGCAGAGGAACGGTTTATTTGAAGAGTTTCAGTCAGGTTTCAGAATTCATCACAGTACAGAAACAGCATTAGTGAAGGTTACAAATGATCTTCTTACAGCCTCTGACAGTGGACTCGTCTCTGTGCTTGTCCTGTTGGACCTCAGTGCAGCTTTGATACTGTTGATCATAACATTTTATTACAGAGATTAGAGCATGCCATAGGTATTAAAGGTACTGCACTGCAGTGGTTTGGATCATATTTATCTAATAGACTCCAATTTGTTCATGTAAATGGGGAGTCGTCTTCACACACTAAGGTTAATTATGGAGTTCCACAGGGTTCTGTGCTAGGTCCAATTTAATTTACATTGTACATGCTTCCCTTAGGCAATATTATTAAAAAGCATTGCATCAATATTCATTGTTATGCAGATGATACCCAGCTTTATCTATCCATGAAGCCAGATGACACACATCAGTTAGTTAAACTGCAGGAATGTCTTAAAGACATAAAGGCCTGGATGACCTCTAATTTCCTGCTACTAAATTCAGATAAAACTGAAGTTCTTGTACTCGGCCCCACAAATCTTAAAAACATGGTGTCAAACCAGATACTTACTCTGGATGGCATTACTTTGGCCTCCAGTAACACTGTGAGAAATCTTGGAGTCATTTTTGACCAGGATATGTCCTTCAATGCACATATTAAACAAATATGTAGGACTGCTTTTTTCATTTGCGCAATATTTATAAAATTAGAAACATCCTTTCTCAGACTGATGCTGAAAAGTTAATCCATGCATTTATTACTTCTAGGCTGGACTATTGTAATTCATTATTATCAGGCTGTCCTAAAAACTCCCTGAAAAGCCTTCAGCTGATCCAAAATGCTGCAGCTAGAGTACTGACAGGGACTAGAAAGAGAGAGCAGATTTCTCCCATATTGGCTTCTCTTCATTGGCTCCCTGTTAAATCTAGAATAGAATTTAAAATCCTTCTCCTCACATACAAGGACGCCTGAGCCCTCCCTTAGTTATGCTGCTATAGGCCTAGGCTGCTGGGCGTGGTCCCATAATGCACTGTTTCTTCTCATTCACCTTTATTTACTTGTTTATACTTCACTCTGTATTTAATCATTATTATTAATCTCTGCCTCTCTTCCACAGCATGTCTTTTGTCCTGTCTCTCTCCCCTCAGCCCCAACCGGTCGCAGCAGATGACTGCCCCTCCCTGAGCCTGGTTCTGCTGGAGGTTTCTTCCTGTTAAAAGGGAGTTTTTCCTTCTCACCGTCGCCAAGTGCTTTCTCATAGGGGGTCGTTTTGACTGTTGGGTTTTCTCTGTGTTATTGTAGGGTCTTTACCTACAATACAAAGCACATTGAGGCGACTGTTTGTTGTGATTTGGCGCTAATTGAATAGAATTGAATAGAATAGAATAGAATAGAATAGAATAGAATAGAATAATGGACTCCACACTCACCAGAGCTCAGTCCAGAGCACCTTTGGGAGATCCTCATCATGGATGCAGCTGACAAACCTGCAGCAATTTTATGATGCTGTCATGTCAGCATGGACCAGAATCTCAGAGGAACATTTCCAGCACCTTGATGATTCTGTGCCACGAAGAATTAAAACAGTACTGAAGAAAAACTGGGTTCAACCCAGTACTAGCAATGTGTACCTAATGAAGTGGCTGGTCTATTGTTCAGCTGCGGCTTCATCAAGAGGCAAATGTGGCTGTAGAATCTCAATCCTGTTTAAACAGGAATAACAGTCCGGCTCAGCATTTTCCTCCTCCTGCACTATAATTATGGAGCTGACGAGTTCCACCCTGCAATCAAAGAACATGTTCTAGATTTTATTTTCTCCATCAGCTGCTTTTGTCCCAAAACCTGTTAGATCTAACCTCGCTGTATTAGCACAGTCTGATTTTAATATCTAACACCCTTTCACCTGAGCTGAAATTAAAAAACTGTCAATCAAACACTGTTTTTTTGTTCTTTTTTCACTGATTCACAGAATTAGCACAGCTCTAATTTTACTATGCAAAACCTCCGCATACTGCAGCGGTCTAGAAATGAGCTGCTTCAGTTCATCTCTGTGGATACATTGAATTTCAACCTCAAACCTGCTATGCTAAAATTAGCTGTGCAACTACTGCAGCAGTGAATAAGGATCAGGTGAATCACTACAAAGGTGCTAAACCACAGCAGAGCATGCCTATCAGAGAGTACACACACACCTGTGCCCATAAATACACACTAAAGTGAAGCCATATTAGACACCTGCCTGCTGTAAGTGACAGTGCAGGAGACAAAGAGTGTGTGTTTGTTAGTGGCCCTCGCTGTTATATGTGTATTTTGATCCTGGTGCACACTTAAAGGAAGAAGTGTGTGTGTGTGTGTGTGTGTGTGTGTGAGAGAGAGAGAATAATCTTTGGAAAGACATCAAACATCTTCAATTATCTCAGCACCCTGGGTGTCATTCTCATTATCCACTTAAAGCGACCAGCGTGAAAGTGTGTTCCATGAGAAGCCATCACACAAACCATCCCTGAGTTTTCATATTCAAAATGACAACTGTGTTTTTGGTATAAAACAGCCCCAGAGCATGATGCCACCACCACATTTGACAGCTGACACACTGTTCTTAGGTTTCAAAGCCTCACTTTTACACCTCCAAATATACCTCTGTCATTGTGGGTGGCTGTGGCTGCTCAGGAGGTAGAGCAGGTTATCTACTGATTGGAAGGTTGGTGGTTTGATTCCTGGCTGCTCCAGTATGCATGCCAAAGTATCCTTGGGCAAGATACTGTGCCCCAAGTTGCTTTCTCATGCAACTGTTGGAATATGAATGTGTGAATGTTAGAGAAAGCACTTTAGAAAACAGTGCTCATATGAATGTGTGTGAATGGATAAATGCAAAAGTGTTGTATAAAATCCTTTGAGTGTTCAGCTAGAGTAGAAAAGCGCTATATAAGAACTAGTCCATTCACCATTGTGGTGCAGCTCAATCTGGCTGTTCTGCTGCGAAGACTGCAGAGCCTTCTTCCAGAGGCCAGCCAGGAGCACAGTCCATGGTGGAGGTGTGAGCAGTCTCTGTATATGTTCTGAGCTTTGGTCAGGTGGTGGCTTGCACCAATTTGCACTGGGAGGGTCCAGTGATTTTTTTTTTCTGCTGTCCTCACCGCCCTCTGCAGAGACTTGCACTCTGAGGTGCTGCAGGCACCCGTCCAGTCCAGAGACCAGAAAGTGGTGAGGATCGGGGGGGGCGTGCTCTTCTAAACCATCGCAGGAAGTGCATGTGTTGCTCTGGTCTTTGGACCAGAGCTTCAGTGTGGATGGACCAGGTCAGTGAGTCTGTTGACTGTACCTTCAGGAACTTGGTAGTGTTGACTATTTCGACTACATTGTGATTGATGAGGAGTGGTGCCTGGCTTGGCTGGCTCCTCCTGAAGTCCACGATGATTTCCTTGTTTTTTTAACATTCAGGGCCAGGTGGCTGGTTTGACACCAGCTCACCAGGTGGTTCACCTCCTCTCTGTAGTCCATGTCATTGTCATTCTGAATAAGGCCCACTACCGTTGTTTTGTGCACAAATTTCACAATGTAGTTGTCAGAGGACCTGGCGCAGCAATCATGGGTCATCAGGGTGAACAACAGTGGGCTCAGGACACAGAACTGAGGGGAGCCAGTGCTCAGGGAGATGACGCTGGAGATGTTGTTGCCCACCCGTACTGACTCTGGTCTATTTGTGAGAAAGTCCAACAGCCAGTTCCACAGGAGGGTGCTGAGGCCAAGCGGGGGCGGGGTGCTTTGAGTGCTTCTCAAAGCACTTCATCATGATTGGGGTGAGTGCACTGGTATGATCATGGCAGTCCTCAGACATGATGGCGCAGCAGCCTGTTTCAGCGAGGTGTCAAAGATGTCTGTGAGAACCCCAGACAGCTGATCAGCACATTCCTTGAGTACCCATCCAGGTATGTTGTCGGGGCCTGCTGGTTTCCTGGTGTTCACTCTTGTTGGGGATTTTTTTTATCACTTTTATATTCACTTTTATATTTGATATTTACTGTCACTACTTCTATATCATGTATTGAAGTATATTAGTCACACCCACACTGGATTAATGTGCACTGAGTATGCTAACGTTACTTGGGTAAAGGTAAGGCCTGTAAGATCAATTACTTACATATGCTTGGGGTCTTGGTGGGACTGGTAACATCTCTGCTTTTCATGACTTTTGTCACTTCATATTGTATTTTAGGGGGTTTTATGATGGGAGGGCTCAAAAAAGTGAAGTTCTGCAGACCCACCTGTGTTTGTGAAACATGATTTAATGGAGAGACAAGAGCTGATTAAGTGGAGATGGAATTAAGAGGTGTTTTAACAGAGGGTTTTATTGCAGGTAGGTTCAACACTGTGGCATTTGCCAGGACTATCATAAACTAAGAGGTACCCCAATGACATGTATGCTGGTTGATCACTGACAGTGATAGATCATCAGGTGTGCCATAGGAAATTGTCCCGTTTCACCTAATTGGTCAAAAAATATTTAGTCACTACAAATGATTTGGAATTGTTGAGTGTCTGTGCCTGTGCCAAAGTGTTGGCTGACAAAGTAATTAAACACCCATCTTTGCCAGCGGGTGGCAGTAGGTAGCACAATAATAATGGCCGACAGTAAGGATGCCAGGTGCCATGAAAACAAAAGAAGAAGTGATGCGCGGGAGAGGTTGCGGTGGCAAGACGTACAACAGCGATGGATAAATATTTGAAGAGGAAAAATTCTGATTCTGAACTGGGCCCTGGACAAAATTCTAACCCAGAAGAAGAGTCTAGTATGAGTTGTGGTCAAAAGAAAGAAAAAATTCAATTCAATTCAATTCAATTTTATTTATATAGCGCCAAATCACAACAAACAGTCGCCTCAAGGCGCTTTGTATTGTGGGTAAAGGCCCTACAATAACACAGAGAAAACCCAACAGTCAAAACGACCCCCTATGAGCAAGCACTTGTGGCGACGGTGGGAAGGAAAAACTCCCTTTTAACAGGAAGAAACCTCCAGCAGAACCAGGCTCAGGGAGGGGCAGTCATCTGCTGCGACCGGTTGGGGCTGAGTGGAGAGAGACAGGACAAAAGACATGCTGTGGAAGAGAGCCAGAGATTAATAATAATGATTAAATACAGAGTGAAGTATAAACAAGTAAATAAAGGTGAATGAGAAGAAACAGTGCATTATGGGACCCCCCTCAGCAGCCTAGGCCTATAGCAGCATAACTAAGGGGTGGTTCAGGGTCGTCTGATCCAGCCCTAACTATAAGCTTGATTATAAAGGAAAGTTTTAAGCCTAATCTTGAAAATAGAGAGGGTGTCTGTCTCCTGAATCCAAGCTGGGAGCTGGTTCCACAGATGAGGGGCCTGAAAGCTGAAGGCTCTGCCTCCCATTCTACTTTTAAGTATGAGCTCAAGGCAATACAAGGAAAGTTATATTACATTTGGATTAACTTTCACCGGGAATCCAGCAGCATCGATTTCGTTATGCTTAGTGTGTGGGAAAAAGCTATCCAATAGTGCCATGGTCCCAATCAAGCTTAAAAGACATCTCCAAACGAAACACCCTTCCTTCAAAACAACAACACTGACTATTTTGTTCGCCTGCATGAACACACCGAGAAACAGGTAACTTTTATGAGAAGAACCACAAAGGTGTCGGAGAGGGCTCTCAAAGCTAGCTACTTAGTGGCTGAACTCATAGCCAAATCAAAAAAGCCACACTCTGTGGCAGACACATTATTAGTATCTGCCTGCAAAGCCATCGTGAACGAGATGCTCGGCCCTGATGCAGTTAAAGAAGTAGCTAAAATTCCCCTCTCAGATAATACAATTGCCAGACATATTGATGACATCGAAAATGTTGTTTTGGAAAAGATGCACATCAGGAGGAAATTTGCACTGCAACTTGATGAGTCTACAGACATTAGTGGACATGCTCAACTCTTGGCCAATGTGCGTTTTGTGGATGGAAACGCAATCAGAGAAAACTTTCTATTTTGCAAAGCACTGCCAGACAAAACAACAGGAGAGGAATTTTTTCGGGTCACATCAGAATATCTTGAACAAAAAGGACTTCAGTAGGAAAGCTGCACAAGTGTCTGCACGGATGGAGCAGCAGCCACGGTCGGGCGCACCAAAGGCTTCGTTAGCAGAGTTAAAGAAACACCCAGCTGCTGTTGTTACGTACTGCTTTTGCACCGCGAGGCGCTCGCTGCAAGAACTTTACAAGCAGATGTTGTTGGAGTCATGTGGATGGTAAACTTTGTAAAGTCAAGACCCCTGAAAAGCTGCATATTTGCATCTTTATGTGAGGAGATGGGAGCAGAGCATACAACCTTATTGCTCCATACAGAAGTCCGATGGCTGTCACGTGGCAAAGTGCTGGCCCGTGTGTATGAGCTGTGAGACCAACTTAAAATGTTTCTGACTGAAGAGAGGTGGGATGATGCAAAGCCAAAATGAAAACCTGCTCACAAGCACAGACAAAATAAATGGATTCCGTTCAAAGGTGCACCTCTGACAACAACATCTTGAAAGTGCCAACCTTGGCATGTTCCCCCCCCCACCCAAAAATGGTAAGAAGATGTCAACACTGCTGCACTGTGTGAGGTAACAGGCAAACATTTGAAAATTCTTAAGGAGAAGTTGTCATTTTATTTCCCCTCAACCCTCACTGAATCCCTTGACTGGGTTAGGGACCCATCCAGCTCAGCAGCAGTCTTTGGAAAGGACATGACTTTGCAGGAGCAGGAGGAACTAACTGAACTGAGACGAGAGCACAGTTTAAAGCTAAGCTTTGCTGATCTGTCTTTGGACAGTTTTTGGTTGACTGTTTCCCATTCTGGCAAACAGAGCTATTTCAACATTGCTGCCATCTTCCACAACATATCTATGTGAGCTGAGCTTTTCAAGCATGGGTGCTATAAAAACTAAAAACACAGAGACTGAGAGCAGCTGAGGAAGAGCTTCGTGTGTTCCTCTCTTCAATCCCTGCCAGGATATCAGCTTTGTGTTCATCTAAACAGGCACAGGTTTCACACTGAGTAAATTCAGAAATTATATTGTCATTATATGCGCTGCATTAAGCTACGATGTGTCGTTTAGTAACTTTTTTTGAGTGGTGGTGCGCTGCAGGACTTTTTTATGTAAAAAATGTGCCGTGGCTCAAAAAGGTTGAAAAAGACTGCCTTAAGTATGTGATTGACTAGTGGGTGGAACAGAGCCAATAGATGATTGGTTGGGGTTCAAGTTTCATGGGTTGAGACTTCATGTGAATAAGGAGAGGTCAAAGGCAAGTGGGCAGTTACCATCTTTAAAGAGCTAAACGTTGGCCTGCTCTTTGTCTCAGGCTCTTTCCCTTTTTCACTCTTCTCTTTCCTGTCCTCTTCTTCTTTTCCTGTTTCTGCATCCTTTACTGTCTCTGTGTTTCTCTCTGTCTCTCTGTGTGTGTGTGTGTGTGTGTGTGTGTGTGTGTGTGTGTGTGTGTGTATCTTAGTCCTAACTATGTTACTGTCTGTGCTTGGGTCTTTGCCTGTGCTGTGTGTAACTAATATGGCTAAGAAACAGCATGCACTGGAATCTGCTCGTCCCAGTGATTTTTTTGGAAACTTTGGGTTTAATTGGGTTTGAATTTTCAACAAAAAGGAACATAGAGACCCCAAAAATTAGAATCCAACACTCTCCTCAATGTCCTCTGAACATCTGCTGTGTCCACACAGGAGTGGTATTGAGTACCTCAAACCTCCAGAAGTAGTTGTTTAGTTCACTGAGAAAGTTGAGGTTACTTTCACACGGGGTAACCTGTCTCAGACATCATCCATGGATTCGCAGGTTGTAATGCCTTTTGTGGTTTAAACATCCTCTGCTCATTTATAAATGTAAGCCAGTACAGTCTCAGCATATTCCCCAGTGTCAGTTTCCTGGTCCTTGGTGGTCATTGAACACAGACCAGTCAGTGCATTCAAGGCATCCCTACAATGCTGTTATAGCCCCCTTGGCCACATTCACAAGCTTTAAGAGCGGCCGGTGCTGGTGAGCAAGGGTCTGTATGCCAGAGACAGAGATGTGGTCTGATGATCCTAAGTGTGGGTGGGCGGCTGCTTTAAATGCTGCTTTTTGGTGTATGCATGATCCAGTATGTCCCTGGTCACAAAGTTCACATATTAGTGTGGGAAAACCTTCTTTACAGTGCCTTGCGAAAGTATTTGGCCCCCTTGAACTTTTCAACCTTTTGCCACATTTCAGGCTGGGGCCAAATACAGGAGCATTCTGGAAGAAAACCTGTTGGAGTCTGCAAGAGACCTGAGACTGGGACGGAGATTTATCTTCCAACAAGTCAATGATCCAAAACATAAAGCCAAATCTACAATGGAACGGTTCACAAATAAACGTATCCAGGTGTTGGAATGGCCAAGTCAAAGTCCAGACCTGAATCCAATGGAGAATCTGTGGAAAGAGCTGAAGACTGCTGTTCACAAACGCTCTCCATCCAACCTCACTGAGCTCCAGCTGTTTTGCAAGGAAGAATGGGCGAGAATTTCAGTCTCTCGATGTGCAAAACTGATAGAGACATACCCCAAGAGACTTGCAGCTGTAACTGCAGCAAAAGGTGGCGCTACAAAGTATTAACGCAAGGGGGCCCAATAATATTGCACGCCCCACTTTTCAGTTTTTTATTTGTTAAAAAAGTTTGACACATCCAATAAATTTCATTCCACTTCACGATTGTGTCCCACTTGTTGTTGATTCTTCACAAAAAATTACAATTTTATATCTTTATGTTTGAAGCCTGAAATGTGGCAAAAGGTTGAAAAGTTCAAGGGGGCCGAATACTTTCACAAGGCACTGTATATTTGGAATTCGCTCAGCTGTATTCCTTGATGCTGAAATGTTTTGAATCAAAATTAAACCACAAAATGGAGCAAAAGTTCAGCTCCATTATAACTGCTTCTTTCCCACAGCTGTGCTTCGAATTGTCACGGTTGCTAGGCGATATAAACGACGCTGAGGTGAGGGCAGGCTACGCTGTTATGAAGGCTGAACCGTCCAGTTTCACAGCTGCTCACTTCCGGCCTTTGTGGTTTTCGTGGGCAGCGAACAGACCCGGTCTACGTAAGCCGGGTCCTTCGACGGATGCGGCCCCTGAATTTGGGCACAGCTACTGACAGCAGGTTGCATCATTGGTACGTCTTCCTTTCACAAGCAATAGCATATCAGTGCAGCTTCAGCCAACAAGGGCGCCACCTTGGAAAAAAATCTATAATAATAAACAAACCATGAATGAAATAAACTAACGCATTGAGAAATACCTGAAGAAAAATATTAAACAAACCAGGGGTCACAATGAATAACTAAATGAACTCGAAACACTGGGTAACTGACCCAGGACCAGGACAGCTGGGGCTTCCCATGATGCACCAAGTATTTCTTTTCCATTTGTTTCTTTTCACATTCTAAGTGTTCATATGCCATAATGTCTCTCTTCTGCCTGTTACCTCATACAGTCATTGCTTTACCTGATTTTATAATAGTTTTGCTTTGCTGGTTGTGGTCACTTGTAATTTTATTTTTACAGTTTTCATGCCAATACCAGATTCCGGTTGGGTTATTAGTATTTTATAAATGCTCAGTTTTGCAGGATAGTCTTGGCAGTTAATGGATAGCAGTTTGATGGCAAAAGGTCTAGTTTGAGATTATTGTGCAGTTTTTGGATTATCAACATAGTGTTGGTTTTGATCAAGAAAGAACCAAAGTCAATTTAAATCTTTAGAAATGGGTCATAGACACAGTTGATTCCTGAAAAGCTCTGTAATTTCCTAAAATAGCTGGCCACTGTAATTTCAATCAAAGATTTTTTTTCCAAGAGAATGAAACAGTTGAGTTGGTAAAAGTCGGCCGCACTGGAGCGCAGTGGCACATTAGACTTTCACTTTAAAGAAATTCAATTTCCATTCAATTCAGTTCAGTTCAGTTCAGTTCCAGTTCCATCACTCAATCTATATAGCGCCAAATCACAACAAACAGTCACCTCAAGGTGCTTTGTACTGTGGGTAAAGACACACACACAATAATAATGAGAAAACCCAACAGTCAAAACGACCCCCTGTGAGCAAGCACTTGGCGACGGTGGGAAGGAAAAACTCCCTTTTAACAGGAAGAAACCTCCAGCAGAACCAGGCTCAGGGAGGGGCAGTCATCTGCCGTGACCGGTTGGGGCTGAGGGGAGAGAGACAGGACAAAAGACATGCTGTGGAAGAGAGCCAGAGATTAATAATAATGATTAAATACAGAGTGAAGTATAAACAAGTAAATAAAGGTGAATGAGAAGAAACAGTGCATTATGGGACCCCCCTCAGCAGCCTAGGCCTATAGCAGCATAGCTAAGGGGTGGTTCAGAGTGTCATCTGATTCAGCCCTAACTATAAGCTTGATCATAAAGGAAAGTTTTAAGCCTAATCTTAAAAATAGAGAGGGTGTCTGTCTCCTGAATCCAAGCTGGGAGCTGGTTCCACAGAAGAGGGGCCTGAAAGCTGAAGGCTCTGCCTCCCATTCTACTTTTAAGTATCCTAGGAACCACAAGTAAGCCAGCAGTCTGAGAACGAAGTGCTCTATTGGGGTGATACGGTACTATGAGGTCTTTGAGATAAGATGGGGCCTGATTATTCAAGACCTTGTATGTTAGGAGAAGGATTTTAAATTCTATTCTAGATTTAACAGGGAGCCAATGAAGAGAAGCCAATATGGGAGAAATCTGCTCTCTCTTTCTAGTCCCTGTCAGTACTCTAGCTGCAGCATTTTGAATCAGCTGAAGGCTTTTCAGGGAGCTTTTAGGACAGCCTGATAATAATGAATTACAGTAGTCCAGCCTAGAAGTAATAAATGCATGGATTAGCTTTTCAGCATCAGTCTGAGAAATGATGTTTCTAATTTTATAAATAATAAGGTTAAATCTCCAATCAGACCTGTTCTTAAAGATGGGCCCCAAAGGTAGCCAGATATGCCCCACTGTGGGCCAGAGCTGCTTCAGATTTGGCTCACAATTTCTGCAATTTTCCACTTTCCACTCATTCATAAGGAAACATGAAGTTTGAAGACGTTAACCCCCCCCAGCGCAAGAACAACAAGTCAAAGAAGCTGCTTTAAATCAGTGTTTCTCAGACTGTGGGGCGATGAGGCGTCAACAACCTGGGAGAAAACTCATGTGGAACAAATGTTGAACATCAAATAAATTCTCACAGCAGAACAAGGAAATAAGGTTAGCATATGTTAGCAGGTGCGTTAGTGTACCGTCTTTCTGTGTACACAGAGCTGCTATGACGCTTCGCCACAAAAGATTTCAACCAGTGAAGTGGAGCATGATGGAAAAAGTTTGAGAACCACTGTTTTAAATAATGACAGAAATATGAAAGATGTTTACTCCATGTTTGTGGAACTGCTTTGTTAACTGTTCATCACTGTTAGTACAGAAATCATGAATGATCACCCTAATCTTCCACCTCCTGTGGCTTTATGGAGCTTTATAGTAGATTTTAGCTCTTTGTTTGGATGCCCACCCCACAGAGCTCCTGTTGTTTCCATCATGCCGTAACATTCAGTCACAGCAGGGAGGAGTTTTGTGAGAAAAAAAAAGCTTTAAAAGCTCACAACAGCACTTAACAGCATAAAGGCACAGTTAGAAATGAGGAAATAAAGCATTTAAGAGCTACATAGTTCCTTTTGAGCCTAAAACAACGACATATATTTATCAGGTGGACACAAACACAGTTCCAGCTGATCAATAATCTGGTTCAATAGCTGTTTGATGCCTAAATAAGCAGCTGTTTGCTAAAAGGAACACAAACAGCTAATTTTGCATTCAAAACTGGCTCCAAAACAGCTGCTGTAGGTTTAATAAGGAGATTCGTTGTATGAATGTTTGCTGTCAGGACTGAGAACAAGTAAACTGTATAGACAAAAACCAGACGCAGCCCTTTCCAGGATTTTTCAGTGGGATGGCTGGTAATCCATGCAGAGAGATTCCAGGAAAAGAGTTTAAACAGCACTTGTGTTGAATAACTGTAATTCCAGCAGAATCACAGATGTAGCAGCATAGTGGGACAGAGTCTGAAAACATTTTTACACACTTTCTCCTTCACCAAAGGAGTCCCAGAGACAACGAACGCAGTTTGAGCAGCTCCAACTTCATTGCAGGCCTTCTGTGGTGTCAGATGTGTCTCTGTGTGTTTCATGTATAAAACAGATTCCTCCAGCAGGCAAAGAGAGAGCCACCTCACATACCTCCCTAACCCCTGAAGCTCCCTTCATTAGTCTTTTTTTTATTAAGAAAGATAGAGAGAAAGAAAAGAAAGAAAAAAAAGAGAGAAAAGGGGTAGAAAACAGAAAAAAAATAATAGGAGAGCGGTACAAACATACATAAACATATTCACCTATACATACATGCATATACATATACACACAATCTTGCTGTGGTTTGTAGTAATGTGTGTGTGTGTGTGTGTGCCTCTGTCATGAAACATACTCAATAATGAGCTCAGAAGACCCGGGGCCACACTTTCTGATGGCAACTGCGCGCACACCCCAGAGGAGGAAGGAGGGAGATCCCAGACGGAGCCCACATAGTCAAAGGGCAAGAGCCCAGAGAGCCAGAGGCAATGAGCAGCCCCCAGCAGACACCCAGCCTACTCACTGCAGTAACACCCCCCCGCCCAAAAGACCCTACGTGTGTGAAGTGTTGTTTGATTAAGCGGGAGGAGGGGAAGGATCATACATATGACCAGGAGGTAGAAGACTACCCCCAGAGATACAGAGCCAGCTAACTGCTGGCTCACTAAACACGCCAGTTCCCTACACCCAACCGCAGGGCAGGGAAGGCAGGTCCAGGGCCTGAAGCGGCCACACCCCAGAGCACCACCGTGCTCAATTCCGGTACCTACGACCCATACTACAGACAAACACAACACAAACACCCAGACACAAAAGCCAACAAACATCACATACACACACACACACACACACACGCACAGAGACTACAACAAACATTACAGTCACACACACACACAAGAAAAGACAACAACAAACATCATGCCCACATCCACACATAGATTC
>JAMQGT020007373.1:0-68856 GCA_024447675.2 Pterophyllum scalare | reverse complement strand
AGTTAATTGCTACTGGTATTGACAAGACACTCAAGAACAAAAGTGGGGAAGAAGACAACCCAGAAATACACATTGCCAGTGACATGATCAGCTTCTTCTCTTTGGCAGCCGAGGTGGACCTAACTGACACTCTGAAGTTTGCAGTGACACCCGAAGCCCATCCAGCAGTGATAACTCCCAGTGTGTAGATGGCCACAGGGTATGCAAATATATACACAGGAGTTAGAACACAAATTAATATGATAAAGCACTGCCAAAATAGAAACTCTGTTGAGGCTTCTGTTGGCTTTTATTGAAAGCAAAGCAGCACCAAAGCTGAGGTCAGGAAAGGTGCAAAAATCACTCCATAGTGTTCTGTGCCTGAGAGCCTCACTGGCCTGCATGTTTAGATTGGAGGTTGCCATGTACCAGCAATTCACTAGCAAGCACCAAAACTGAAGTTAAAATAAAGTTACTTACACATAATGTATTGCTCTCCTCTTTCTAAAAATAGCAGCTTTCAAGATTTACCTCCCGAGGAAAAGGAATGCTTAGCTTATTTATCACTTTTCTGTATTTCACACTAATTCAATTTATCATTATATGTAAACACCAATTCCTACAAAATCATCGTCAATCAGATAAAATAATTTATATTGGAATTTAAAAACTGTGCATCCAATCAGTGCTATTGTTTAGGTATGTCAGTGTGTAACAAATAGCATGCAGCACTACAAGCACACAGTGCCGTTATACTACTGAGAAGGCCAGGTTAATTGCATTCAGGCTGGCTTAGCTTCAAGTCAATTTATCTCCCAGTCACAGGTACATAAAGAGAAGGGAAACATGGATCAATGCCTTCTTAATGCCAGCATGTTAGATGGCTGGTAAAAGTTCACTCTAAATCTGGCATTAAAAAATTTGGAAGGTTTGAAAGTCTCCTCGAAATATTTAGCTAATTGGTGTAAACAGCAATAATACACAAGTGGAGAGCAGAGCTTAACAAGCTAGACAAGGTGCCCTAGTCTCAGCTTAATCCTAGCTTGAGGTTTCACAGAGGTCAGACACACTGATAGTCAATAAACACGAAATTATTCCATGATCCCTAAGCAGATCCTGTGTGAATTCGATGTTAATGGTTATGAAAAGCCAAGCCATTAATTCCAAGGGCAGCTTTTATTCAGCTGTAAAACCAAAGAAAGAAACACACATAGGCAGCATGAGAGAGGAAGGAGGGAGTATTCCCTGAGCAAAGCAACAATATCAAATGAAATCTGTCTCCCACTCTTCCTTCCACCCCCCACCCCCACGCTTTCCTACAAGGAGAAATCACAGAGAGAAAGAAAGGGTTGTCAAGGTCACTTTCATTCTCTTTTACTCTCTCGATCTCTTTCATACGACACACACACACACACACACACACACACACAAAGACGAGGATAGATACCATTTCCGTTCTGGGATTACTGCTCAATTATTCACCGCAGTCATGTGACTGCAACATACACAAGTGAGAACTTGTCAAGCATTTTATCCATTAGTGTGTGGACTGGAATGGATGAAATCATTATAATAGTATTAAAGGTTACAGACCCTTTTGCTGCAGGCTTATTGACACTTTTGTCTATTGTTGGGAATTCTTCTAAATTCCCTATAGGTACCACAACAGATATACAATGGATTTGTAATTCAGTTTTAAACATGCATTCATTGTCCCCAGAGGACAACATCTTCTAAACTTGGTGAACTAGTTACCTACTCTAGGGCCATCATCAAGTTAACATTTTTGGCATTTTTGACAACTGTTATGAAGTATGAACTATACTGTAGGTGACAGCATCAGGTCAAAATTGACTTGATCAGTACCAGATCAGACCAAACGCTTAGTTTTACTTTATAACCACAAAGACCTAAAGAGAGCAAAACTTGTAAAATTGCACACACATGACCAGATTGACAGAAATAAGAAACAGAGAGCAAAGGAAAAATGGAAAGAGAAAAGTTGAAATGGTGAGTTTCAGCTGTTTGCAGTGTCTCATTGCTGTCAGGATAAATATAGATCAGTTCTGTTGGAAAATAAACACATGAGTGCATACAGCATGCACACACCACCCGCACATTAATCACCCGAGAATACATGCAGCAGACAGTACAATCACAAAGCACGGGAAGCTCAAGTCGAAAGAGCACAGGTTAAAGGTTAGTGGAAACAAAGTTGCATATGATGGAGCCAGAATGTGAAAGTATCAGTATTTTGAAGGCTATGAAAAACATTTTCTACTCCGTCTTTTGAAGCTTAATAAATCCCACACTGCTCCACAGACCGTATTTTTCTCCATTTGAAGTAAAAGACTGCAGCCTCCTCCAGTCTCTCCTCTCACATTAGCCAGCCGAGAGAGAGGGAGCGAGAGAGAGAGCAGAGAGAGTAAAAACGCTCCTCTTCCAGCATTGTTTTGTTTCCAGAGCATCCCAAATTACCATCTTCTTGAAATAGACTCAAACTGCACTCTGGTGACATGAAATGTGTGTACTTAGGTTCACTGCAGGACAAGGGGAGGAGACTCAAAAGTGATACAGATGCACACACACTGTTACACCTTACAGCACATTTATGCACACAGATGCTGAACTTCTTTCCTCCTTGGATGGAAACTCTTAATAAAATCGTGGGCTGGGATTAAACCACTTCTTAATGTGTATAAACAGATACCTGCACGGGGATATGCAGAATCTGTAGGAAGGGACAAGAACTGTTGATACTGAAAGCTTTCTGGTTTCATTCTGGAAGAGAAAAGAAAAATGTTCTTAATTTTATGAGTCCCTTCAAGTGCAGTCAGATTTTTCACTGAAACTATAATCTAGTAGCCACTAACTGAATCGCAGTATAAGACAGTAACAGTCTATAAAAGTAGCGCCACAGTCAGATAAGGACAGATGGATACTGGGTCATTCAACTGCACACTCACACACAGTCGCGGCCAGAACAACCAAATGGAGAAAACACAATATGGTTTGGCCTGAAGGGAGCTCATTTAGAAACACAGACTTTGTTCGGGCAGCACAGAGGACTCTAAAACAAGAGGCTAGCTGGCTAGCTGACTGACTCGCGGCACACACAATGCTCAGAGGCAGTTTTGATGTTTATGAAAGACGCACATGAAAGAAGAGGGAAATGGATGCGAGGAAGCACACAAATATACAACTGTACACTGAGGTAAATAAAGAACAAATAAAAACATGATATACATGAAGCATAGGAGATGAAGCGTAACATATTTTGCTGATTAATATACTTCCCAGTGCCAGCACAGAGAGGGCAACGGACAGGGACACAAAGTAACTGCTTCAGCCGTGACAGCCTGTACTGAAACACAAATTTCCATGAGCAAAGAACAGGCAATTTTAAAATTTTAATGACAGAATTCTGGCAACCAAAAATCCAAGTGATGAAGTCTTACTGCTTACCAATACGGGCAGTAGCAGAAGGCACTCAAATGGGAAAAGAAGAGGCCATGCATGTTCTGTGAAAACCTGGCTGCATTTAGGCAACCCTCTGTGCTGGCGAGGAGCACAGTTTTGCCCCGCATTACATTGTTTTGCCAAAGATCAAGATAATTCAAATGGGCAAAAAATCTCTTTATCTCCCACTAATGATGATTTCATTTTATCTGGAACGGATTTAACGTGATTTCAAGCCTCCAAGAGTGCCGGACAAAAGTGTATTTAAGTGGAAAAAATAAAGCAGGATATGAAATTCATTTTAAATTCACATAGTTTCCAGATATGTGACCTGGAGCTCTCCAGTAAAACCACACTTCACTACCCTGTGATAACGGGCCAGCTGGTGCTGCTGGGGTTTAAGTTCCTAGCTGACGAGCAGTTGTTAAGGAAGGACATAGCTTTAGTTATATCCCAAAACAATACTGGACCTGCTGCATTATAACCATAGAAGTATATTCTAGATGGTTTCTGTCTGTCAGAGGGCAGCAGTAAGCTTCTGATTATATGAAACCACTTACAGGAAACAGGCAGAACAAAGGATTCTGGGAGCTGGTCACCTCAGTGGGATTCCCTTGCTCTTCAAAGGGCCATAGATGCATATACACACACTACAACACACACACACATACACACCACCTTTATCTCTTTCTTCAGTAGATGGAATAAAGCCATGTTTGTTCCTGCCGCTCTTCTTTCAGCTTCAGAGTGATGAGTGCAGGCTTTGCCTTGATTCCTCTAACTTTTTTCTGCTTTCTGCCTCAGCTCATTTTCTCCTATCACTCCACACACTCTCACATCTGTGACCACAAAACCATAGCATTTCATACCCCCCCCCCACCCCAAAAATAAATAAAAAATAAATAAATCCTCCCCCAGCTTTGGACAACTGACCTAGGAAACACATGATGACTGGAATCTCTTCACCCTTGCTAAGGTGATGGATATAAGTGAGGGGAATATGAGAATCAGAAGAGGCTGGATTTCAAATGGCAAGGGGCAGAAATAAAACAATCTTGAATAAATTATGTCCAAAAATAGCTGTAGTGTCACATTAACCACATTTTAATCAGGCTGCACAGCAAGAAATTAATTGATAGATCACTTAGCGTATAAAATGCCAAACAAAGATAAATGCCCAACACCTCCTAGAAGCCCAGAGCAATATCTTCCAATTATTTTGCAGAACTATTATTTAATTTGCAATGACATGAATTATTAGAAGCAAGTTAATCTATTTAAAAGTTTGAGAACCTGCGGCATGCCAATGACCAGGTCTTTTTAGTATAATAAACATCATTAATAAAAGGTAAATTGACAGCCCAGAAGCTGTTAAATAGGTAATAAATGAGGTTCTTAGATGGTTTGTAAACCATCTAAGAACCTCATTTTGATGACTATTGTAAAGTTGCAACTAATGCTTATAAAACATTATAAGAGGTGAATGATTCCTGTGTGCTGCATCTATAAACACTGTTGCATGGCTACTATAAAGCCGAAGCCAAAGTTAAATTAATGGAGGTGGGGGTGGGCAGACAGCGATCAGATGCAGCTTCCTACAGTGCATTAGGAAAGTATTCACAGCACTTCACTTGTTCCGCAATTTTGTTATGTTACAGCCTCATTCCAAAATGGATTCCATTTATTTTTCACCTTAAAATTCTGCACACAATACCCTATAAAGTGAAAAAGTTTGCTTGAAATTCTTGCAAATTTAAAAAAAAAAATATATATATATATATATAACACGTAACCTAAGTATTCACAGCTTTTGTTCAATACTTTGTTGAAGCACCTTTGGCAGCCGTAACAGTCTCAAATCTTTTGGAGTATGATGCTACAAATCTGGCACTCTTATTTTTGGGCAGTTTCTCCCATTCTTCTTTTGCAGAACCTCTCAAGCTCCATCAGGTTGGATGGGGAGCATCGGTGCACAGCTATTTTCAGATCTCTCCGGAGATGTTGAGCCAGGTTCAAGTCTGGGCCACTCAAGGACATTCACAGAGTGGTCCCAAAGCCACTCCTTTGTTATCTTGACCGTGTGCTTAGGGTCATGTCCTGTTAGACGATGAACCTTTGCCCCAGTCCTAGGTGAAGCACTGTGAATACTTTCTGGATGCACTTTAAGTCAGCACATTTGTCAATAAAATGATCCACATCCCTAATTTTAACTCTTTGCACAATCTAAATGTTTGCGTTATATACAAATTCACCCCTCATAAAGCTTTTATGAAGGAGGAAACTATCCATAGGAGTAAAAACTTTGTTTTTTTCTTACTAAGCTGTAAGAACGCTTTTTCATGCTGATTATTTAGGATTTTTAACACGGACATCTATGAGGACTGAATCACTTTTGGAGACGACCTCAAGTGGCCAGTTTTCAGCAGCTCATCCATTGTATAGTTTAGTTTGTGCTAGCTTTGTGGTTGGGTACAGACATCAAAATGAGTTGCTTAGGTTTAGGAAATGATTGTGGTTTGGATTTAAAAAGCACATTTAGAAGTGAAACTATCATTACCGACACTTCTAAAGCATTTTACACCTAGCGGGTGTTACACCACCTAGTACCTCCTGCATCTCGGTCTCTGACTTCAGTGCTTCTTTTAAAATTTGGATAATGACCAAAAGTTTAACTTTAAGAGAGGCATGATTGTACAAACCTGGCAACCTCATTTTGACCACAAGACTCCTGGAAGTCTTGGCCTCGATTATCTTTAAGGGTGGCACCAACTCCCTATAACTCTCGGAAAGAATGCAAATGAGCTTGTTGCTCAAAGTGTTTTCCCAAAAACGTAAATGAACAACAACATGCAAAGTGCTGTCCCTCTACAAATAATGCAGACCTGCAAAGTGCTAATAAGAATAACCGATGCAGAAATGGGAACAACATTAATCTGCTTTACAGCTGTTCTATTTGGCACATGGGTAATAAAATATACAGCAATATAACACATCAATCCACCCATCCATCCATCATCTACGCCCTTTCATACTACTTAAGGTCTCTGGGCTTGGGCTTTCCCAAGCAGGAGGCGGTGGATACTGTGGACAGATCATCAGTCTATCACACTGTCCTTATTTCCCAGAATTAATCAGAATCAAGTCAGCAGTTTCCTATATTTCAGACATAGAAGAGGATGTAATTGATTCACAAGCCAATAAAGTACCTGCTGCTGTTGCTTAGGGTCAGTTACTTAGTAACCATCTGTTACTTGGTAACTAGTTCGTGGTAATGTCAAAAGCTTAGTAATGAGGGGGAAGTCAAAATCTTTAATCTGGTCACCTTGCCATCAAAAGCATTGACATTTAGACCACTGTAGAGAGAACAGATGGCCAGAAACATACAGTACAGATGGCTTATGCCATTTTCACACATGTACTGCAGCCCCAGATATTACCCAACTTTGGTGGATATGAGAACGCAAATGTGTAGTGCTGTCGAATCAGTCGTTGCACTATATTTATCAGCTTCCTGGTAAAGAGTCTGTGTGATTTCTGATTTTGCCTTTTCGTGCCAATGTGAGAACAGCTTCAGCTGGCGGTTTATCAATCAGGAGGTCAGTGGTTTGATCCCAGGATCCTCTGATGTCCGTATGTCAAAGTGTCATTTGGCAAAATATTGAACTGGCTTTACATACGTCTGTAAAATTAATATATATATAGGTTCATAATACTCTCAGTTACATTCAAAATAAAATAAAATAAAATAAGCACTGCAAGGTTTTATTATGACTAGCTGCAGGATCTCTGTCAACCACATCTCTATTCTTTCATCTCACCACATAACAGTAGGCATCTCATCTAGTCTCTCAAAATTGATTTTCTTTCCTGTTTCCCGCTTTGTCTGCCAGGATAAGATGTCACTACTTGAGTTGCATTGATATAATGAAATCACTGAGCAAAAAGAAAGGAGAAAAATGTACAGCATGTACAAGTGAGAAAAATGGACTGGGGGGGGAGAGATGAACAAGACTAAATCTGCAAAATCGCTCAGTACGTCTGTGTGATTGTTGTGTGAAACTGAAATAAATAGCCTGACTGTTGTAATGCGGTTGCCTAAGAGTTGTCATTATTTTTTAGGCTTGCTTTCCCCCTCCTAATTGCCAGTGTGCTCTGGTTCTTTGTTCTTATTATTCCCAAACTATCCAATTTGTTACAAATGCCTCTGTTGCCTCCTTTTTTCTAATAAGACCCACAAATGCCACAATAAATAGTTGAGAGTATGAATAAAAGACCTAGTTTTTATAGACTCCAAACATACCAAATATAACCCCCCACCCAAAAAAAAACACTATAATAACATTTTAATCTCATCCAAATATCACACACAAATAAGATGACTTTATCCAGACTGTGGCTTTGTTAAATATAAAGCGTACCTCTTCTGCTGGGCTGCAGACAAGTTCCCATTCCCTGCTACCACACAGAGACTCTCCAGAGCTTACAGATTTTCTTTCCCATCATGATAATGCCTGAGTAACCACTCTCTTACATACTGTCAGTGGCCCTTATGCACAGTGTTCCCATTAATCACATACTGGGAATGATGCCTGGAAAAAAGAAATGGACAGAATTTTCTGTGACTATAGATGATAGCAATTCCCAGCTCACTCTGGCAGTGCTAACATAAGGCACATGAAAGGCACATTTTGAGGCATACAGTAAAATGCAGAAAAAGTCATTTATTGTCTCTTAGGGCTTATTTAAGTATATATTCAGTTAACATGTGGTTATACTTTTCCTGTCATGCCATTCATCATTAGAGCCCTCATATTTCAGCATTCAATGGTAATTTTTATTATAACTGTGAAGAACTCAGTCTGTTCGGTATAATGTTATAGAACAGCAACAGCAGGACTTCTGATCCTGAGTGCTCCTGCACATTTCCTCATATTTGAGAAGCCAACCATAACTTTTTTCTAATAAATTAATAAAATACTTAACCTGTTTTGATTGATTGAAGCTTCTAACATCTATGTTGTTAAAGCAAGACTTAACAGCTACAATCTTAGAACCTGCTTAAGTCTTTAATAAATTTCAAAAATCTGTCTAATCTGATAATCTGGTGATGAGACATGTGCAGCAGTTTAGAGGTCTGCGACAGGATAATAAAATCTCCAGATTAACGAGAAACAAATGAAGTTTATCTAGCATTTCTGTGTGAGTGCTGACAGTCGCTTTGATGGGTCAGACTTGGACCATCACAGAGGCAGATGGTTCTGGACACACTGAAATGTTCTGGTTGAAGAAACAGTTCCAATCTCAAAGCATGGAACCATGCAGAGCTCCACTAGCATCCATTTTCACAAATTGATAGCAGATTTCTTTCTTTTCAGCTCCTGTTGGTCAAGGAAAACTAAGGGTTCGACCAACCAATCTTCTGACTTGTGGGTGCCCTGCTCTACCTCGTGAGCTACAGCTACATTACACGCTGACATTAAACATGAAATGTTATGTTAAAAAGTGGGCTAGCAAATATAGGTGGGCCCCGTATGGGGTTTGGCCCATGATGACCCAGATGGCCCATGCATGCATGGGCTATGCATGGACCATGCATGGACCTCATGTAAGTCAACCATCTGAGTCCCAATGAACACATATTCAGGGCCTGTTAAAATCTATCTGGGCAAACCCCTGTAGGGCCACCATGAAAACCGCGGCCAAAACCTTGTGGGGCCCATAATGTTTGCCTTTACTTATCCCATATGGGGCCCACCTATGTATGCTGGCAGGGACGTAGTTTGCACAACATCAGGTTGCATTGTCTCCTGCCACCTGTAGGGGCGCTCATTTTGGAACTCCTCATATGGCCCGTATAGGAACAAAAGACTGATATTGTGGTTGTGATTAGAGGACATGTTTAATCATGAGTGATCGGTTCAAATCATTCAAAATTAACAAAGAACAAATACACCAACACCTTTCTTTTTACTTGCGCAAGGAGGAAAAACCTCGTCCTCTGAGCTTGGCTCCCGAACCAAGGGAAGTGACCTTTCACTGAAGAAAGAGGAAGTGGTCTCCTGAGCATCAGCTTCCTTGCAGTGGTTTGATTCCAGACTTTCACAGTAAAATCACGTGGGTTACATAAAACTCAGTTTACAACATGTAATAAACAGCATTCTTGGCTCTTTCCTTATCATATATGGTAAAAGCATACTGTGGAATGTATATATGTTACATGGTGTACGTGACATACGTGAAAGTCCGTGTCTTATATGCATCTTATATGTGTGAATGTGTATGTATGTTATATGTGTAAATGTATGAATGTGTTTCTTGCAAACTTCAAAATAAAACAACAATGTAATATAAAACCTATAAAAACAGAAGATATGATAGTTTCAATATAAACAGAAGAATGTTTACACAATAATTCTAACATGAGTATGCATGTGCGGCAGTATGTAAAATGCTCCATTTTTCCTTCTTTATTAAACTGCTTTTGTTTTCTTTAAAGAATACATGTCCACTACATATCTCATTCCAGTCTATGCTTCAGGTAGTGCTATTTTTGGAAACCTTTTTTATTTTTTTTGAGTGAAGGAAACACAGTTCCAATTTGTGATCACTAACTCCCAAAACGTGCAAAAACAGAAGAATGAAATGAAGATAGGCGACATCCTTTAAATCCTCTAAGATGAGTGATGGAGGACATCACAGCTGGTGCTCACTTCCTATTTTTGCCATCTCATCTCCTCTTGACCTTTATGAAGAAGCAAAAGTCAAGGAACACCATAAAAAAGGAATTTAAAGATTGAATAAGACAGAGAGCGTGACAGCTCAAATGATATTTAACACATTGTTTGTGAAAATAGGTGTGTGACAGAGGTTGGGGGGTGCTGCATGAGGGTGCTGGCCACACATGCCACATTAGGAGGCATGATTATCCACTGGGATTACACTTTAATCAATCTAAAGCACTAGTCCCTGTCTGCCACTGTACTAATCCCATCAAAGGAGGGCTCTTTCTGCCTGTCAGCTTATCCTCTTCCCATTCACCACCATGTTGAACACCCCATAAAGCTGTATGTCAAGAGTCAACTGGGCTTCTGCATGAAGACGTCAGGACCCAGCTGAGCAGCACTGTATCCAATCCACCGGCAATTCATACAAGATGATAAAGACGGGATTTCCACATTGCTGAGGCAAATTAATTGTTTCGATGCAATTTCATATAAAAACAGCATTTACCTTCATGGTAGTGCTCAAAAACTTTCATTAAAGGCATGAGATTGGCAGTTTAATTGACTCTAACTTATTTAACTGTAGACAAGGTGATATAGTGATGTCGTGCACTTGATCAACCAGTCAACTGACAGAAAACTAACTGACCAGTATTTAATAGTGCATCGATATTTATTCATAAAAAGGTCAAACATTTGCTGGCTTGAGCTTCTCAGAGATTAGTATCCCCCACTAGTTTTTGTTTTTTGTATGAGTATAAGTTGATTAGTTCTAGATTTTTGGGCTAAAACAGATTGATCACAACTGAAAATATTTTAAAGTTACAGCTCTAATAATATAGTCCTTGCGTATTTGTGTGAGAGGGCAAAATGGATTGCATTTATTCCCAACAAGCTATAATTCATGTAACTGCATACTCACCCACACACAGATCAGAGCGAGATGCACATAGTCTCTTTCACGGTTTTATGGTAACTGACTTATCCTGGTTATTTCTGAGGCACACACAAACAGAGAATCTGACGAATGGCCCAACCAAATCGTACTACTGAACACGCAGGCAGCTCAGCGCCGCACAAAGTGATATACCTGAATTAAAAACTAAAAACACTGGCGGAATGCTGGAGAAATTAACCTAAATGCATGCATTCAGTTCAGTGCACATGCATACAGTACATGCACGTGGCACTAGTAGAACAGCCTGCATGTTCATGTGTATCTGTGATGAAAACCCCTCTCTAGTGTCTTTCATCTCCTCACTGGCAGCTTCACTCTCACACAGCCCTAATGAATGGATGGAAAGAAAGAGAAAAGAAGTAGAGGGTGAAAGAAAGAGAGATGTAAAAGGAAGATAGAAGCCACTGAGGGGTACGTAAAAAGAAAGACTTACGAGCTTACGAGCATTCAAGATAAAAATAACCTAAGAGCCAGGATGAGAGAGAAAATCTTGTGCTTTTTTCCAGCAGACCTTTCTCCATCCATTTGCGTATGCACGCGTGTGTGTTTATGTATGTGTGTCTGCATGGTATTAAAGCTCACAGGGAGGATGGGGGGGGTGATCATGTTTTCAATGTCGATAAAGAAGGCAGATGAGTGCAAGTGCACGCATGCTGTATACCAATGCCTCATACAGAAGATGCAAGCCAACCATAAATCTACTGGCAGATAAAAGACAGAGAGACGTGCAGGTTATCTAGGCAGTCTATATCTTTACACAGTAAACAAACAGATGGCAAGCACAAAGATTGTCCAGATAAGCGTGGAAAACAGCAAGATGCTCCGATAAAGACGAATCAGGACCGAATCGAACAGACATACTAAATATTACCCATCTGCTTGTTCCTGGTGGCAAATTGGGTTTATTATTCAGGCTAGTTTCTTCTCCCCATATTAAGCCACAGTTGGCGCGCGTGTCCCAGCTGAAATGTTTAGGCCTAAATCTGGGGCTCTGGGTTGTGGCCAAAGTGCCGCACTGCAACGAATGATTTGAAGAGGCTTAGTCAGCTGCAGACAATGCACAGTGCTCGCATCATGACACAGAAAAACAAAGCGTCAGTGGGTCACTCTTGGTTTTCCTTTGTGCCATGATGCAGGCTGGAAAAGCATGTGTTGACTTTAGCAGTCTACGGGGAAACTGCATGGCCACACAGCAGGAACAAACTGTCATGTACTCGGACCTCATGGCAGTAGCATCCGTTCTATGATTGTAGCATTTTTTTTTTCCCGGTTTTGCTGCTGATATGTGCAGTGTATAATGTAATAATCTCTAGCATTTGAAATTTGTGTCATTTGGTGGAACAGCGGCTTTGTTCCAGCCTTAATTATGTGTGAGAGAAGGCTACTTGTTAAATTAATTTTTCAAACTTATAACTCAAATATTGCCTTTTTTCTAACCTCATGTTGATTTGAGAGCCAGTAAAAAAAAAAAACCTCCATATGGCACTGCACAACAGTGGAGCTTTTGGGTTGATAGTAACAGCTGGCTAACATTCTCACAGTAGTGCTAGTTTACTGTAAATTCTGACTTCCTTGTAAGGTAAGACTGTGACTATTAGGAACACATTAAAGGGAGAAGTATTAGAAGGATGTTTTTTTTTAAAATTATTGTTCACTCTGAGAATAAAGTTGAAACTGAGATAATCTCAAAGAACCATTTCAAGATTAAAGTTGAAATATTGTTTCAAATACTATTTCTATTTACCATTTGTGGAGTGCACGATGATGTGCACTAGAACTGCAAATTCTCCATGCATCTGTATGGACTATTAAACTACAGGTTGTCAGTCTGCACCCTGGTCATGAAATTCTGAAACATTCATTCCACTTTATGGTTACACTAATTCACAGTGACAGCTGGCCAAGCTGCTTAATTTGAACAGGAAGGTCTCCTCCATCCATTGCAAATGTGCGGTGCAACCAGTGATCACAGTGGCAAGGAAACCAATTTACTCTGAGGTTTGGTCCGGGCTCAGATGAGAGTTTCATTAATGTCACCAAGGAAATACGACCGTGGAGCGATGAAATGCACATCATAGAGTCGTGTACTGGCGAGACACAAACCCTCATTAAAAAATCCAAATATATCAAAGATGCAGATTCTCCCCTCTCACTCGCTCCTCTTTTCAACAGTCACTGGCGCCTTCCAATCTCCTCCCTCTGTTTATCCTCGGTCTCTCTTTCGGCCTGCTTCCCTTCCATTATCTCTCTACATCTGATTCACTGGATTTTAAAAAAAGAAGGGAAAAAAGGTACCTCAGTGTTTCAGGAACCCGTGGCTGACTGATGGAAATATCTGATTTGGAGACGTACATACAGGCAGTCAGAGGGAAACATGGGCTCTGGAATGCAGTAATGACAATCTCTCTCTTTCTTTCTTTTTTTTTTTAACCCATTCATTGCTTTAATGTCTCTCTACCCTGCTGACATGTGAGGTGAGCTGAAAGACGGATTTTGTCTCCCTCCTCTCATCACCTCTTCCTCATTCTATTCACTCCTTGCTTTCTTTCTCCCCCACCCTTCCTCTGTTTCCTTGCGCTTTCCTCCCCTCCCCTCGTTGTTTCCGCATCTTTAACATGAGCACAGTACCACACATCTGTCTCTCCTTCCCCTGTCTTCTTTCTCGTTATGTCCGTTTTTCAGATGCTGCTTACAGTAAACACTCAGCGGGAACCTATCTGTCAAGCAAAATGCTTTCTAGCAGCAGGATGAAAGGCGTGCAGTGCTGATTTGAAATCAGGGGCTATCTGTTATCTGATTGGCTATGCTGTCTGTGTGGATTTTAGTTACCGGGGAGAACAGGGAGATAATGGCACCATGTCAGCAACTTCTGGCGTTCCGAGGGCCAAGAGAAAATGTAAAAAGACAGCTAATCAAACTTGTGAGGGTTTATGGAGACTTTTTGGAGATTTAGGAAAGTGAAATTTGAATGTCAGTCCCGAACACACTGGAAAATGAACGCATCCAGTTTCCGCAAGCGTCATGTTGAGAGATGGCAGGAAACATTGAATGTATACTGTACAGATTTATCAAGATTACATTAGAGAGTTATTTTAAGCATTTCATGTGGCACATATGAACATTTGGTGTGCCTTTGTGGTTGAATTTTTGGTGTTGTGTATATCTCTACCAGTACTGTATTGGGACCTATCCCATGGCTACAGCAACAGTCACAGTGATGGCTATCACTTGGTCAGAATCACAGCTACAGCCCCTATCATCCTCAGTGGTGGATGAGAGAGCTCTTCATATCTTTCAACTGTAGTTGCCCTGACTTGTGTCTGAGCAGCCACAGCTGAGAGTGCACTAATGCGCTCTGCAGATCGCTAGTTTGTCTTGCAACTTATAATAAAATAATTTGCCTTTCGAATATTTAACTAAAGCTGTAATTATTTGATGTTGGCAACCTCTGTGCCTTCATGAAGAGCTGTTAACTAACCACTAATTTTAGCCTGTCCTTAATCCCTTTATCCCTTGATTTTGTTTGCAGCCAAAATATTTTTAAAGGATGTCATTTGGATTCAATTTTACTGCTAGTATATTTGGAGGAGCTAGCTTTAAAAAATGAAAAGTGGCTTCAAACACTTGGCCCTGACTGACAGCCAGAAAGGGCCCTCTCTTATGCAGTCCTGCTGATTAGAGTCATTCATGGTGGGTGTGCCCGTTTAAGTGCTGCAATCTAGCCTGATTGTGTCACGGTGACACCTGTGCCTTCCCGCTCCGGCTCCTCTCACGCTGCTGACTTGCTTTTCGGAGTCTGTGTAGAGGATCCGCGTATCAGGGGCATCAAATGAATTTGGGGATAGCGAGGGCACTAAACGGCACTCCTTACTTTACATCTCTGCAGCCCTTGGAAAGGGAGTGCTTTCTCAGCCTGTTGCAATCTATGCATCAGGTATCAGGAGACAGCTTAAGAATTCTCAACACAGTTTTCTACAAATATTTTTGATAAGCTTAATGTTGCTACAGCGGCAGGTTTCTTTTGATTCAAGGTAGTTTTGGTTTCCCTGCCTCTTACCTGTTGCCTGCCAGCTGTTGATGCTCTGCCTGCCAAGCCTGCTGTGTTTGTTAGCCTGATCCTCCCGCCTGTCACTGAATCAAAGTGTTACTCACTATAAACTGCCACTATTTCTGAGCTAATGTGACAGGGTATTCTACCTCTGTGTACATAGAGACATGCTTTCATCTAACATAAATTTTTCCATTGATTGAACTGGTATATGGAAATATTTGAATAGCCTTTTTTTTGTCAGTTTTTATTTCCTAAGCATTGTCATTCCTGACTATTATATAAATTCTGTGTATCAGAATTATATAAGTTGGATGCAATCTTGATTTTCTCAATATTCAGTCAGAATACCATGGGAGCTCTTTGCATTATGGCTGAAATGATGTTGTCCACAACTGTGTCTCCAGATAGTAGACACATTTTTGGCCTAATATGGACTACTTTTGGCACTTACAGCTCACTTACAGCACCGGTAAATGTGTGCGCCAGATGTGGCCCAAAAATCATGAGCCAGACTTGACCAAGGTGTGGCCTAAGTGTGACAAATCACCTGACATCTGGCCTATAACAGGTGAACCTGTGGTTGAGCTGCAGAAGCCAGACTCACCGTGAGTCAGCACAATCAATCAAGGTCAAATGTGGCCTACAGAAAAACTGCTGATGTGGGCCACATTTGGCCCAACAGTCAATGCTATGTGGAAAGAGAACCCTGAGTAAACACTTTTTTGAACAAAAGTATCCGCTTGTTATGTGATGGGGAAATAAGTGCTTTAGCAGCTCTGGCAAGAAGCTGAAAGAAGCTGAAATGCGCAAACAGGCGCTCAAAGGTGGGGGAGATAACCGAGGTCAGGGCTCATTAGATCCCACTCAGGCAGCAGCTCCACTGAGGCCAAACACTCTGCAAATCACATGAGAAATGTTCTGACGCATCCACACAAACACACCCCCAACATCGCATGGTAGCTTATGCATGTGTGTGTGTATAAATTATCATGTGTGAGCAGTGTGATTTCACATGCTCAGACACATTCCAAAAAGTCACACATGTGCAGCAGCGAGGCATTCATCTGTTGATCTACATTCCTAAGATTCATGCAACTTATTACAGGATGGGAAGGTGGGAAGAACATCAAACAACTGTTTTAAACACAAACACACACACACACACACACGCACACACTGGATTCTTTTACACAGAAAATATTCTTCAATCTTACCGGGTGCCCATCATCTCGCTTCTTTTTTTCCATCTTTGTTTCATCTATGCCTTTCATCTTTACTCCTATAACCTCAAATGTGTCAGTTTTTAATCCCGGGGAAAGCAATATGTACATTAGAAACAGCAGAGGTGAGCCTGCATTTGTAACGTGTGCGCATGTGGGATAGATAGAACAAGGGGATGGAGAACCGAGAGAAGAAGCCATAAAGACAATTTTCCCTTTGGCTTGCAGACAGGAGACATAAAACTTTCATTAGAAAAACGAGCTGTTAGATAGAGAAAGCATGTGTTGTGGTTGTCCTGAGAGTGGTGTTGGGGATTTCGAGCACAAGACTGACATAAAAACCATCACTCAGTTCTCAAAGGTTCATAGAGACACACAAACACTCGACTTCAGGCGACTACACATTTGCCATTCAAAAATTTCTGCAACAAAGCAAAAAAAAAAAAAAAAGTCAGGAAAAGACACCTGCAGGCATGATGGAGGAAAATAGCAGAAGACACAACAGCAGCAACAAACAAATGCAAATAACCTTTAAATGAACTGTACCTATATATAATCTGTGAGGAATGGTGGATACGGATCTGTTCATCAAATACCCGTACACTGAGGAAAATACTTGAAGACTAACATGTCTCCATCTGCAGTGCTACAACACTGCTGCTGCTACTGTTGTTTCTTTTCTTGCCAACAGGAAGCATGGGTCTGCTGCCACTGCAAATCTGCAAATGAAAGATACTAGTGGTGCCTAGTTTAAAGATGTGTGTGCGCGTGCAAAGATGTGTGTGTGTGGTGTGTGTGTGTGCGAGAGTGAATTCTATTTTCTCCAAGAACTCACTCACCTGTGAAATGCATCTCAAGACATTTTTACTTGTTCTTTTTACCCGTCCAGTTGGCTGTATTAAGATGCTTGCCACTGGTCACAGTTTTAAGTCACCTGTAGATACTGGAATAATTATGGTTATTTGCATACTAAGTCATATTTAAAACTGCAAAAATGTCCAGAGACCAGTGTGGCAATCATATGATCTAATACATTTCCATATATTCCAATCATATATCCTTCCATATAATCTTCCACTGCCTAGCTGTGGTTTGCCCATCATCCGTGCTGTCAGCAAGAGCAGTACGAGTGACTGCAATTCAGTTAGCAAGCTCACGTGGAGCAAACTTGTGCATGCAGAGTACACACACTGCTGATAAGTGAAGTCTAAACTCTAGCCGCATCATTCAGTGTAAGCGTACATGAAGTGCAGCACAGTGAAGGCTGTGGAGTGACTGCAATGACCTTCCATTTGAGGAAAAAATATAATCAGAACCTTCAGGTAGCTGATGGGAAGGGACTGAGACCCATGACAAGCTGTAAAGGTTCAGAGTAGGCTTTAAATAAACTTGTTTGTGTGTGTTGGCCAGCCACAGGTAAAAGCAACTGCTTTTATACACAAATCAAAGGAAAACTTAATTGAAATAAGCCTGCTATCGGGTGAAGCAAGATGAACCATGCAAATGCAGATAATGTACACTTTCAGGTCCCTCCTGCATACCCGGCCAATTACAGTGTAATGTGGTGGCATCAATAATTGTAAAGTGAACAGTAAATCAGCATGTGCACTGCACAGATAGAGCACTGTACAGCAAATTATGCAATGCAATCAAAGGGCAATTCATGTTTCAGTGAGTAGAGTGTGTCACGTGAGTATAGCAGCTGAACTACGATGGCTGAAAAGCTTTGCTCTATTTCACAGTCTCTGCTGTGCACACCAAAAACACAATCTTCCTAAGAACTTCAGAATGCATCCGCATCGGAGATTTCTACACAGAGATATCTTATATGAAAATATTCTGAACGACAAAAGGTTATCTCTGGATTAGAACGCACATGAACAAAAAGGCATGCACACACAAAACTTTGGCTTTTCGCAGGGAGTGGTCACTTCTCACAATACTCAAACAGGAAGTTCCTGCCTCCAGCATCTAGCCAATTAAAACACAGTATTTGAAGATGAAATTTCCATGAAGGAAGTCCCACATTCCCTTCAGCACTCTTGACTTCTCTCACGACAGACTCTGTTTTTTCCTGCCTGCCAATGCCAGGAACCTATTAAGAAGCAGTGGTGGGGATACTTGGGGGAAACAATGCAAGGATGGACCAAGTCATTGTTGGTCAGTGTTGCTCCTTGAGAAATGTCCAGCTGGCTTACTTTACCTTGAATCTTTACCTGAAAATCTGTCTGTATGCCTTTTTGGTAACTACATCATCACCATTAACCTTTAGGGCTCATTCTTGACATCACCATGTCTGATGTGGTAGATCTAAAATGCTAGTGCATATCGTAGATAATCACTTTAAGCATTTACTTATGTTATCATCACATTGTAAGGTAATTTAGGAGTGTTTAGAAAGCTCTTATTGATGCCAGCAGTGTTCTAATGACTTTAAAACTTCTGCTTCCTTTCTGATAACATTAGAAACCTTATCCCTGGGCTTGTTCACAGTCCAACAAGTACAATGTAATTAAAAAGATGGGTAAGTCTTAAGCAGGTGGTGGGTGGAGGAACTTGCTTTGGAAAGCAGCAGCGCTGTGAAATGTTTTGAATGCGTCGTCTTGCACAAAAATGAAAACCAAGGCCCGTGTCCCCCACCCAACCCGAAACCAAAGAGCAAGAACGAGCTTTGCTGTATTGTTCCTCTGATCGCCACAGTCACCCTCAGCAATGAACTGCAGCCCACCTCAGTGACCCCTGTTCAGCTAAACTCACCCACTCAGGCATCCACCATGGAAACTCCAGAAAAACACATGCACCATTGTGAAGCTGAGTAACAATGCTCGCATAACCCATTGTTTTCCCAGTACTGGACCATTGCCGTCTCTATGAAAATAATATATTACAAAAAAAAAAAGAAACAAAGATTTTCTAGGAATACAAACAGCAGTTTGAAACCCTTTCAGATCTCAGGTTGAAACTGACATTGTCATGGCAAAGATGTAAAAGAAGAAGCAGATAAAGATTTCAAACAAGGAGAGTTAAAAGCTGGCTCTTTAACACAGCTACTGTTACAGCATGCATAGGAAGGGGTGGTTAGGTATGACTGGCAGCACAAAAGAAAGCAAAGCACAAACGTTAGATGTTTGATGAATTCCCAGCTTTCTGCAACGTAGTGAATCTGTTTCAGAGTGCCTTGATCACCAAAAGAGGCTCTTCTTTATTGCGTTAAAGATGGTGCAATGTGCACAAGCGATTGCGCTGGAATTAGAAATACACTATATTGCCAAAGGTATTCACTTGCCTGCCTTCACACACATACATGAACTTGAGTGACATCCTATTCTTAAGCGATAGGGCAGCCATTCCCAAAGTCAAGAGTGCTGTGCCCCACTTAAAAACCAGAAAATCCCATGAAGCCCACCCACTCATCTTCACTCTAATCAGAATACAAGAGAAAGTGATGTATTTCCTTGAAAACTTTATTAAAAAAAAAAAAACATAAACAACACAGGCTGTTGCCAATAAATTGCTAATGCTGCCCAGTCATATGTAAAGTGCTAATGACAACCCACTTGCCACTGGGACACAAACTTCACCACTGTCATAGGATTTAATATGATGCCAACCCACCCTTTACAGCTATAATAGCTTCAACTCTTCTAGGAAGGCTTTCCACAAAGTTTAGGATTGTTTATGTGAATTTTTGACCATTTTTCCAGAAGCTTTGCTCACAGTCTCTACTGTAATTCATCCCAAAGGTGTTCTATCAGGTTGAGGTCAGGACCCTGTGCAGGCCAGTCAAGTTCTTCCACACCAAACTCGCTCATCCATGTCTTTATGGTCCTTGCTTTGTGCACTGGTGCGCAGTCATGTTGGAACAGAAAGAGGCCATCGCCAAACTGTTCCCACAAAGTTGGGAAATTGTCCAAAATATCTCGGTGTGCTGAAGCATTAAGAGTTCCTTTCACTGGAACTAAGGGGCCGAGTCCAACTTCTGAAAAACAACCCCACACCATAATCCCCCCCCCCAACAAACTTTACATTTGGCACAATGCAGTCAGACTGTTCTCCTGGCAACTGCCAAATGCAGACTCGTCTATAGAATTCCCAAATGGAGAAGCTTGATTTGTCACTCCAGAGAACATGTCTCCACAGCTCTAGAGTCCAGTGGCAGCATGCTTTCCACCACTGCATCCAACACTTTGCATTGTACTTGGTGATGTAAGGTTTGGATGCAGCTGCTCGGCCTTGGAAACCCATTCCATGAAGCTCTCTACGCACCGTTCTTGAGCTAATCTGAGTGCCACATGAATTTTGGAGGTCTGTAGTGACTGACTGTAGAAAGTTGATGACCTCTGTGCACTATGCGCCTCAGCATCCACTGACCCCTCTCTGTGATTTTATGTGGCCTAGCACTCCGTGGCTGATTTGCTGTCATCCCCAATCACTTCCACTTTGTTATAATACCACTAACAGTTGACTGTGGAATATTTAGTAGCGAGGAAATTTCACAACTGGGTGGGTGAATACTTTTGGCAATTATGCATATTGGGCTTTAATCACAAATAATCTGTATCTGTACAATAGCCCAATAAAGCATAAAACAGCTAACAGTGGATTTATTTAGAGATGTGATACTCTGTGATGGAGTGATGGTGACCAGTGAGTCATGTCTGTAATCAGATGTTGATATGAATAACACTGATCTGAATGGCTTCAATTAGTTTGCCAAAAGACCCGCACTGATCGAGAAAATCATTTCAATCTGTAGTTAGACTGTACTGCCCACAGATCTAGAACAGCTAACATTCCTTTAAACACAAAACGTGCTTTCAGGGTAAAGAAAGAAATCTGCCTACCTTGGCACTGACTTCAGAACTGGCTTGTGTCCAAAAATGGGCTGGATCCACCTCAGCCACAAGAAACTCATGAACCGTCTGAGGCCAAAGTGCTGATTTCTACAAACGTCTCCATTTTCAAAGTTGATAAAGTTGTGCATTTTTCATGGAATTGTGCTTTTCTATTTTTTTTCCTAAATCTTTGATGTTTTTCCCCTTCTTTTATCTCTTTTTTATGGACAAGTCTGAATTTTAAATACATTTGTTCTTAATCTGCTCACAGCAGTGTTTCAGATGAACTCTGCTCCTAAGAGGGCTGGAGTGCAAACACATCAAAACTTTTGCAAAGAGTTATTGTTTTTAAAATTGTGAAGTCTGTGCACAGCTGTGGTTTGCAGATCAGAAGTGCTGAGGGTACAAAGTGTGCGCACACCTCTGGCCCACTGTGAACTTCACCTTCTGCTGACTCTGACAGCAGGCAATACACCTCCAGCGTCAGGATATCAATGTGCTGCGAGAAAGAGCTCACAAAGCGTGGCACAGCTGAGGAATAGTATGTCAACAGAGAATGAGATTAGTAGTGCTGTCCCTGGGCGTTCGCTCAGCTGGTGTGTGTGTGTGTGTGTGTGTGTGTGCGTGTGTTCTGATTTCTGGTGCTCATGTACTGTATATGTGTGCGTTCTCAGCAAGGGGCTTTTGGCTTCTTTGACTGTTTAGGAGTCTCTCTCCCTCCCACAGCAGTGCTAAGAAGCCCAAAAGCTTCTTACCCACAACTCTGTCACTTGTTCGATAAAAACATATCTTTTTTAAAAAACTTTGAATACTGTGGAGATGAAACATTTTTAAAATATCAACTTTTTGTCCCCCTGCATGGCTCAACCTCAAACAAGGAAGTGACAGCTCACACACACACACATTCACAGATTTTTTTTTTCCTGGCTCTGTTTTGTCTTTGCATTGGATTGTTTGCTACAGTGTGAAACTAGACACCTTTATCCCTTTAAGCAATCAACTTAGCACACACATTTGTACACAAACATGCTCATGCTGTGTGGGCCAACAAAGGCATTTATAGGTTCAGTGAAGTCTGAGGAAAAGTCACTGGATGTGAAAGTCTGGAGAATATAAACCACATGGGAGTGCCGGGCGCTCAGCCAGTTGAGACAGAGCACAGACTGGCATCTACTGGCACCGGCTAACTTCACGCACACTCCCACCATGCACGTTACTGCCCGTCACAGCTCTACGCATGCTGCTCTAAACATGCCAGGCGCACACACATCACCGCGATGATGGTGCGAGGGACTCATGCCGTGTGCCATGTGGAGTGTTTTGAGCTGCTTCTTTGCTGAAAGCTATCTTCAGAAGAATAAACTGGAGCGATTATCATCACGACCATCACGTACACAGAACCAGAAAACACGACAGAACTGCAGAGGAAAGGAAAGCGTAGCTCGATTTTGTTCCCAGCTCTGTGTTTTTTGCTCTGCATAAGAGCAGCCATGCTAAGATGTTCACTGAAGTGGCTACAGATTCTGGGTGGGCCCAGGGTGTGTGTGTGTGTGTGTGTGCGTGTGTTTGTGTGCTCGTGTGTGTGTGTCAGATTTAGTGCTTCAATAGACTTTCCATCGGATTAAGCTGCTGAACCTTTCCTTTACAGTTCCACCTAAGGCTTGGTCCCTAATGGGTCTGGTTTCCACTGCAAGACCAAACTTGGCTAGTCTACTCGTCAAGCTGTTTAGTTCACCCCAGACAATGTACAACCTCAATTCCAAAAAGAAAATGTAAATAAAAACAGAATGCAATGATCTGCAAATCTTCACAACACAAAAAGCATCTCAAATGTTTAAACTTTCAAAACAAGTTTCATGAAAAATATTTGCTCGTTTGGAATTTGATGGCAGCAACATGTCTCAAAAGTTGGGATGGTGGCAAGAAAAGGCTGGAAAAGTAAGTGGTACCGAAAAAGAAACAGCTGAAGGAACATTTTGCAAGTAATTAGGTTCATTGGCATCAAGTCAGTAACATGATTGGCTATAAAAAAAAAAAGAAGCAGAATTTATCAAAAATACAGAGGGCTTCACCAATCTGCAAAAAACTATCTACAAATTATGGAACAATTTCGGATAATGTTCCTCAACTCTGTATATCTCATCATCTACAGTACATAATGTCATCAATCTCTACGCAAAGGACAAGGCCAAAAATCAATATTACATGCCTGTGATCTTCCGGCCCTCAGGCAGCACTGTATTAAAAACAGGCATGATTCTGTCATAGAAATCACTGCATTGGCTCAGGAACACTTCTACAAATAACTGTCTGTGAACACTGTGCCATTCACAAATGTGGGTTTAAGCTCTATCTTCCAAAGAGGAAAACATATGTGATCATGATCCAGAAACACCACCGTCTTCACTGAGCCAAAGCTCATTTACAATGGACTGAGGAAAGATGGAAAACTGTTTCAGATGAATTGAAATTCTTTTTTGGAAAACATGGAGGCCGTGTCCTCTGGACTAAAGGGAGAGAGATCATCCAGCGTTTAGTTCAGAGCATCTCTGATGGTACCGAGATGCATTAGTTCCTATGGAATTGGTACCTTGCATATATGGAAAGGCACCATCAATGCTGAAAAGTATTTACGAGTTTTAGAGCAAGACATGCTCCCATCCAGACAAAGCTTTTTCAGCAACAGCATGGCTTCGTCGTAGAAGAGTCTGGCCTGCCTGCTAGTCCAGACATCTCACCAACTGAAAACATCAACATCATGTAACAAAAAATACGACAAAGAAGACCCAGGACTGTTGAGCAGCTAGAATCCTCTATCAGACAAGAATGAGACAGCATTACTCTCCCAAAAGTTCAGCAGCTGCTCTCCTCAGTTCCCAGATTTTTACAGACTGAGGAAGAAGGGATGCTCCATAGTGGTAAACATGACCCTGTCGCAACTTTAATGTTTAAACTTCTCAGTTTAAACATTTGATATGTTTTCTATGTTCTATTGTGAATAAATTATGGGTCTATGAGATTTGCAAATCACTACATTCTGTTTTTATCCACAGTTTGCACAGTGTCACATCAGTCTCATAGGGAAAACACTGATCATCACTGTGACTATGATCATCAAAGTCAGTAGGATCCTTGCTCTGGGTACCATGAATGTTTGTCCAAGATTTCATGGAAATCTAACAAATAGTTCTTGATGATGTTCTAGACCAACCAACAAACAGCATCTCCCAATCAAAGAACCACACTTTGTGCTATTAGTGTTTTGTTGTCACTGAACAGTCTCTTGGCTAACTTGAAAACATTACAAACTCCTTGGCGTGTTGAGGAAGTTCTATTAGACTTGAGATCACAAAACCATTTCCTGTCGCACCAGAAAGTCTTAAAAATGAATGAAGACTGAGCTTAAAAAGGCCGTTCTGCTTGCTTTCAGTTCTTGAAAAGTTGGCATTTCACAGATACACGGTTCCATCAGACAGTGTCGATTTGCAAATCACACATCAAGGCATCGTTACAACGAATGACTCTTACAGCCACAAGCCTCTGAGCTGGTATGACTCACCTCGCTGCACCTCCAAGGAAATCATACTGACATACACACACACACAAACATAAACACAGAACACACACAGACCGAATGCAGGTCAGCTGTAGCTCTGAGGACCATGTGTGTTATGTGTGAACAACAGCGCACCCTTTCACCTGAGTGGCAGAGTAGAAATCCAAAAGTCCGTAAATGCAGCATGCAACACACACACACACAGTGGTAGCTTGTGAAAATACCCCATGTAATAGGAACTTTTTGCCTTTTTAATGTTGTGTAGCTACGGTTAGCTCATCCAACCATGGCCAATGGTCTGTGGCAGGCAAGGAGAGCAGTGGCCAAGACTGTGAATACAAGCAGACCATAAGAGAGCAGAGAGGGAGAGGAGAGGACAGAGGAGGGAAAAGCAAAGAGAGGCACAGTAAAAGCAGAGGCAACCAAGCAGAAGTTGCATATATGATCACTCTGAACAACAACCATCCAACGATTTTTGCTCCTTCTCACCAGCACCTGACTGGATACTTTACTACAGTATGCCAGCATTGTAACCATATGTATATGTGCACATGTCAGGCTCCAGCTGGAAGACGTCAGTCAGACCAGCAGTGAGTTTTCCTGATACCTGTCCTAGCTAAAAAAAAAAAAAAAAACTAAAAAAAAAGCAACTTTGCTTCAGAGGAAGAATCAGCAGTTATTGAGAGACATGAAAAACAGAGACAAGAAGCAAAAGAGGACAGTAATGATAAACAAAGAGATATCATTTGTTAGCATATCTGCTCTTAATGCACAAATATGTGCACGCATGCCTGCATTACAGCATCAGATTACAAAACAGATGCTATCCAAATAGAAAAAAGTGAGAAAAAAATATTGAGAAAGATGATAAAAGCTGGGGTCTCCACAGCATGGCCAGAATAAATATAATCACTTGATTAAACAGAGTTGAAAAGAACAGAATCTGGAGGACCAGGATGAAAAGTTGAAAGAAGATGAATGCATGCGTTAAAACCTATAATGGACAGGAGATAATAAACAAGAAATAAAAAAAACAAGGACAGAGAATTAGTGAAAGACATTCAAATGGAGAGAATCTATCTTTCCCTTACCTCAGCAGCTGCTTGTGATATCCTTTGTGACAAAAAAAATGTAGTAGTGAGGAACAAAAAATCAGTTTGAGAAGAACTGCAAAAGAGCCCCACTTTCTACGTCTTTGCAGGGTAGTGTAAATTTATATCTCTATCAGCCAAAAAGTCCTGAGTCCACTAGGAAGGTGCTCTGTCTACCTATGTGGGTTTGTGTAAATATATACCCTAGATGGTGATGAATAATGGTGAGTGAAAGGAGAGTACTACGCTAGAAGGCAGACAGACTGGCTGAAACAGGAGAGCAGTGAGAGTACAGAGCAGACTGAGTAGGATGGAAGTTATTGCCTCCCAACATCAGAGCGGCTGGGCTGGATACACCCACCTCCTCAGCATACATCAAACGGGATTCGCTCAGATGCTCTCAAGTATGCACAGAGAGAGAGAGAGAGAGAGAGAGAGAGAGAGAGAGAGAGAGAGAGAGAGAGAGCGAGAGAGAGAGAGAGAGAGAGAGAGGAATCCTATGTGCAGCCTGAGATCTGATCTGATCTGATATATGCAAATATCCATGCAGGGTTATGCACACATGCATACTTCTAAAAGATCCCTTTAGCTTACATTTACTGACACGCTTGCACACAAAACTCCTTTCTCAGCTGAGGCCTGTGATAAATGTCACTGACAATAAATAAAGCACTGATGTTAAAGCAAAGCAAAGTATGTGCTCATAGTATAGTCTTATATATGCTCAGACAGGATGAAAAACACGTCAAAAGTGAGAAGCATAACTGTTCAGTTAAGCTGTTTTCGCTTTTTTGGAGGGGATTATTGAAGGTTTTCACCTCGCTGGACCTTTATATATCATTCAAAAGAAACAGGACAAGGAACAAAATCACTTTCAAGAATTATATTAAATTATTTGATTAATAAATTCATCATTTCAGGTCATATTAAAATGATCCATTGTGCCCTTGTTCTGTCTGCTCAGATTTGAAAGGAACATCTCTGCTTTGCATTAAATCACTGAATGCATGTGTGTACAGAAATGTGGCAGACTTGGACATGCTTCTCATCCTTGGAGTTCACCATTGCCCTTCGCTCAACATGCTTTCATTTTCCTTCCAATGCTCTCTTCTTGCGAGAGGAGGTTTAAAGTCTCATGGGCTGCCACACACCACTCACCTTTACCGCCCCGGCCACGAGAGCTTTGGGCCTCATGGGACAAAGCCTACCTTGATAAAGGCCACTTCCATAATTCAAGCACTTCATTACTCAAGTTCTTGTGAAATTGGCCAGTAAACAGGCGGCAGTATCTCTGAATCTTTTACATTCAGGTGAAAGTGAACATTTTTCTTCTTGTCCACAAGTCAGTGGTTTTATGCCTTCTAAAAATGGAGCAAGTCCCCAGAGAGAGAGTATTGCCACCAACGTTACACTGCACAGATCTCTCCAGTTATCACATTCAGTGTCTGGAAATACTGGAAAATAAGGCCTTGTGTGGATTTGACCTGTCAGTATATAGCTTCAGACACAGGTGACCTGGCTACGCCTTCTTTAAAAATTATGTTATCAGGAGGTGACGAGGGAAGCGAAACACAGTAATCCTCCTTTATGTGAATCTCCCGGTTAGATGGTGAGTGAGAGAGAGAGAGAGAGCATATCTAACACCTCCCTCCCCCTCAGCCCTTCTTCTACAATCTAAAGAGATCACAAGCTGGTTGTTTGATCTGTAATGAAGTCATTTTCACTAAGCAATTTACTGAACACCATAAGTATGATTCAGGATAAACTGATCCCACTTTAAATGAAGTGTGGGACTCCGGTAGGCTACAGTAAGTTAATTAAGACATTTGCTGCTAAAGCCACCTGAGAGCTGGACACTGAAGAGTATTCTGAGCCATTAGACTGAGGATGGCGATGCACGTCATCTACAGTCCCACAGGAAGTCTCGTAACCCTAAAGTACTCCCATCCACTACTGCACCAGCATCCTCTCTGATTCACCAAGCGAGGAAACCACAAAGGTTTTCTGGAAGCTGAGGCACAGCAGCTCAGTGTCCATCGGTACGTTGCTGCTGACCAAGCAACCACTCTGCAGCAGCAGCAGCAGCAAGCTGTACCAGCACCAGCAGCGGATCGTCCAGCCTCCATACCGTCGTACTGACAAATGCCTGCACTGGCTGAATGCATGGATCAAACGGCACACCTGCCCATTTTTGAGCCGCTTTCAGGTGATGCGATCCTCTACGTATCGTTAAAAAAAAACAAAAAAAAAAACGCACGCCAGCAACAGCACTCTGTAACGCTATTAAATCAGAACAGTGCAACTGATACAAATAAGCCGCAAAGAAGATTAAACAAGATGCTCTCGCGGGCCGACCATTCAAGCCGATTTATCAGGTTTATCAATTGAGGCTGGAAGCCGGGCAAAGGTAAACAGCGTCTTACCGTTACAGTCGCGGACGGAGAGCCTGGGAGACTGTCAAATGAGGAGATGCTCCCGTGGAGGAGGCAATGATACTGCTGGACAGTTCAACCTCCGCTGGCCTGGACAATGTCGCCCCCCCTCGGTTTAAAGCGGGCAGCGCCTGTACAGTGAGCCGGTTTCTCTCGCTTTTAAAATATAGAAAGACGGCTTCCTTAAGCGTAATTAAGAGAAACCGGCGTGGGAAGACCTTTATTATTAATATATCAACAAATCTACGTTTACCCGGTTTGGTTCCGTGAAAAAGATTTTTATTATCTTTATTTTGACAGCTGGAAAGAATGAACTTCCGTTTTACTTTTTTTTTTCAACATAAAAGAAGAGCGGGCTATTTACTCGGAGGTTGCCATGTTCTTAGGGTTTTTGCAGAACACCTGCCTGGTTTAGCATTACATAAGACTTTAAGCTTTACGTGCAAAAAGTCTGTCACCATTCAAGGTAAACTAACTCACCATTCCTGGAAAGTTTGTGTGCAGCAGTTTCAGTGTGAGCTGGAGGTTTCCCCAACCTTATAAACAGTATATTTGCCCAATGAATGAAACTAGCACCAGTGAGTCAAGCTGTGAGTTCCATTTCATGATCCTTAGTATGCAAATTGACATGGCCATTGATCAATGGCTATGAGTACCATTCACAAAGAGTTGGGGAATGGGTGCAATCACAGATAAATTACCTTTAACCAGCTTCCCTATCCAGGTTGTGCACGTCTGGATAGTCTGGACTGGTCTTTAGGTGCCTCCCCAGCTCTGAAAAATGACCAGCTGGGATAACCACATTTACTTACAGCCTTTTTGATATGATGTTCATCTTCCTTGACCACTGTTTGTGTTGGCCTTAGAGTACATATTTCACCATTTTACAGTGATGTGATTCCAACTCTCTGTGACTGGTACTCATGGCTGTTGATCAGTGATTCATTTATCATTGATCAACAGCCCATTGTTAGTCAAATAATGCTAGTTTCGGTCATTATGTGAATGCACTGCTTATAAGGTTGGGGAAACCTCTTGAAGTCTGCTGACTGAGACCAAGGAAGTCACTTGGATGAGTGTCGAAAGTTTCTCCCACTGAAAACACAGCGTCGAAATGAACAGAATCAACTTTCTGGGATTTCCTTACCTGGATGTCATGGTAAGAGCATGCATCATAACTCGCTATTATTATACTGTCATAATACTATACTATACTATACATATCCTGTGGGCTTTTTTTCCAGGTAATTGTTAGGTGATGAGTCAGAAGAGGTTATAAGAACTATATAGCAGTGTCCCAACAGACCAGCTGCCATGGAAGCCTTGAACAGTAGTATCCAGTGTTTGTTTTTTTTAATTCATTTACTAAAGACAGATATTTTCTTTTCTTTGTAAATGCCCTGCATTAAAAATCTAAGTAATACAAAGAGAATTACGTTCCGAGAAATGGCTGTTCGGGATCCATTTCAGTTAACAGCTCCACTTTTAATTTGAAGGCGCTGGAGAAAAGGACTACAAGAATGGCGTCTGGAGCCGACCGGTTGGGCCCAGGTCTAAATAGGTGTCCTAATATTTGCCTAAAATCTAGAATGTAAATTTTTGAGGGTATAGAAGTGTCTAGAGCTCTGCGCACATTTGCAAATATTACGTCTACGCCTGGAATACTTTTTTTTAACTTAGTGGTTACCGTTTATTCGACATTTTAGCCGAATGTTTTGATTCGATATCTGAGCGTCGCCGGCGATGTAGCGGCCAGCGAATCTTCAAGCAGGAAAAAGCGCCAACTTCTGTTGCACCGTCTGAATCGTTAAACACTCTGTAAAGCATTCAGAGACGGGATATCTGGTGGAAAATATCAAACTTAAATCTGGAATGACTCATTAAGGTAAATGATTAAAAAAATGTCGACGCTGCCGGGATTTCAAAGAAGCCGTTTTTGGAGCAGTTTGAAACGGCGTGCTTTTCTGTTTTCTCCTCCCACTTTCTTCACCGCACCTTCTCCGTCCAGTTTGTCGCCGTGTTGTGCGCAACGTGCTTAAAAATACCGAGTTTTGTGCGCTATTTAAGCGTTGTCGGCTACCCCGTGATGCTAAAAACTGTTGCCAACGTAAAGCCGTTCTAGTCCAGTTGTTTGTGGGCGGGACGGAACCAAGACGACCGCCGTTAAGTTAGCGTTAGCCAGCTAACGTGTTACATAATGCGCGGCTCGGTCAGTAACTGGTTCGACTTTCCTAGTCAGAAGTGTCTGCATTGATTAAACTGAACCTGTTCGGGTGTAGTTGCATAACCGCGCACATTAAACTTTCGTGCTACGTTTGTTCTCGTTGAACTCTGATGGCGCCCGCTGAAATTAAACTCTCTTCCTTTCCATGTTTTGCCAGTGAGGTGCGCTCTTGCGTCTCAGTAGGAATAAAAGGCGGAAAAAAATCACCCTCAAGGTACCAGGGGAGTAACGATGCCTGGTCTGCAAGGTGAAAGTGTCGTGGCGGCGCCTGGGAGCCCCGTGAAAAAGAGTAAACTGTCTCTGAAGTTCTTCCAGAAGAAGGAAACCAAACGGGCTCTGGATTTCTCTGAATCTCAGACAGAAGAAGCCAAAACATGTGAAGCAGATGAGCCTGAGGCAAGGTGAGTGTGTGTGCACAATTTAGGCACTGGATTTGTGAGGGCAGGATAATGGACATGTAGATGGGGATGCCTTAACCCCACTACTGCCACAGGGGTCACCGGTGACCCTGACCCCTGTGGTAGTAGAAGGGTTAAATTTCGATATTTATCTTGAAATGCGTGCCTTCATGCTTATCAAAAGAGAACTGAAACTGGGGGTCAAAGTACAGTATTAATCTCAATATAAGCATTTTTAAAACTATAAAATAACTGATGACTGTCTGTTTGCTTCCTTCTTAACTGATCAGCAGCTGTGATCAGGTGGTCCCTGGTCCTTCTCAGTGTCCGTCCTCACCCAGCCTCCTCCTGTCATGTGAGAAGACAGAGAACTTGGTGCCATTTGTTGGGCTCAACAATCTGGGCAATACCTGCTATTTGAACAGCATCTTACAGGTGGGCTGTTTCCAGGGATGGGGTTGATTTCTGTCTTTATTGGATGGATGTCTTTTTTTTCTCTCTCTCTCTGTTCAGCGTTTTATTACAAATGATAGGACCAGCTTAAATATGTTGAGTAGGTTGAAAAAGGCACACAAATTTCAGAATGAATTCCACAAATCTGTTCACCCATGTTATCCCACCCAGAATGGACAGTGTTAGGATGTTCTTGTGATGTTAGAGTTTTTTGGCTTTTTGATGGGGAAGTTATGGTTCAGTGGTGGTAGCGTTGGACTGCCCCTCTACCTGTCAGATGGAGGCAGTGTCCAAGATATGTGGTACAACCGGTTCGTGGGCTCTTACCAAGTGTTTAAAAACAATGAGAAGTATCCACTGCAACCACTGTTTGTAGTTTTTTGATCTCTGCAGGCCTCTCAATGAAGGGAAATCCACCAGAGTGTAATCTAAATGCTACTTTAATAGAAGAGATGTAACTAAAGAAAATCAAATTGTTTGCACAGATGAATTACCAGGCACTTATTTGCCTACATTTGAATCTGACCTAGGAACAGTGGCAAATCTTAATATTTTTTTCCCTCAATTTAATATTTTTTTACATTATTTCTTATTTGAATTTGTTTCTAAACCAGACTTGCATGAAAATTTGACAGATTTTGATTCTTGGGTCTTCTGATGCATTAGAGGTCATTGTAATAACTACAATAATTCTTGAATCTATCTTAAGTGCATCCAAGGTGTGATCAAAAAGTGAGTAGCCCTATGTGACTGACTGAAAAAGGAGGATGCTTTTGCTTCATACTTGGGCAGAGACAGAATTTTCATTAGATTTTGTTAGTATATTTATCACTTTAGTCACTGTGGCCTTTAATGGGAGTTGCTGTCCTTTCAAGTACTGAAGCATGAATGACTCTAAAGGTGACGGACATGTTTGTTTCACTTATTTTTGTCATATCACCAGCATTTAACATTGGACACCTGAGTACTTGAAGATGTTTTGAGTTTTTCCATACATGTGGATTTCTTGTTAACAAATCCCGACTAAAAATAGTAATCATATATTGCTGCCTGGTTGGGTCTGCAGGTTCTTTATCACTGCCCAGGCTTCAGAGAAGGCATAAAGAAGCTGTACAATCTGTCCATCCGAAAAGAGAAACCCAAGGAAGAAACTGATAAAAGCGAAGAGGTATGTGTTGTTGATGTTGTTGCATGCTTCATTTTACAGCTGTTGTACAATATAGTGCACTCTAGTCTTAAGCACTTGTAATTAAATACGTGGGACCCAACTTGACATTCTGTATAAAGTTGGGTTTCCATCAGAAAAGCTCTTAGACCAAGCACTGCTGACGGGGTAAACGGGGCAGTCTCCATCTGAAATATTACGCGCTGTGTGGTCTAAGTGCAGCCTTCCCAGCTTCAGACTTAGAATACAGTGCGGCTGGTACAGGGAGAGGTGAATGATGTAGCCTACTGTAATAAGAGAAGATAAGTGGATGGAAAGTAGCTGAACATCTAAATGTAAATGGCTCTGCGTTCCACTCAAAAATAATTTTTGGTCAGTTGACAGCAAAACATTTACTGTGCTGACTGAATAATGAATAAGCAAATGATAAAAGCTTTCATGGAGAAGATAACTGTCCCATGTTTTTCACAGCGAAGCACACCCAGAGGGTCAAGTGTGTATTCTGTTGACCATAACACAATTATTTTATTTTGTGATGTGTAGTTATGTCTTTTAAAATGCATGTTCATGTATTTGCACTAGCAGCAATATCTGTGTATTGGTTTGCCCTCTTGTGGACATAATGTGAACAAACATATTTCAGTAGTTAGAACTTTTTTTCTTATTTTTAATATTCTAAAATACGTTTTAGCCAGTTTGGACAGCCCTGGTGCACTCAGATACAAGTGCTCCAGTTATTCCATTCAGACTTACTGTTTGACTGCCTCATATGAAGATATAATTCAATAACCTTTTATTTTTGCGTGTCATATTTCTTCAGCCACAGTGTCAAGAGTCAGACGGTGTGTCGGAGGCTCTGCCAGCTCACATCGAGCTTCTTGGGAGCTTCAACAATCTGATAACTGCAGTCGAGCAGCTGCAGTCTAGCTTCCTGCTCAACCCCGACACCTTCAGTGACGGAGAGCTAGCCACACCGCCTCGCAAAGTTCTGCACACGCTCAGGTAAAGAGATGGCAATTTTGAAACCTGTTTGTTTACCAGTTAAATCATACATTTGAATGTAAGCATGCTGAGTTGTTCAAACTGCAAACTGACAACTTTATTTTACTTTGTTTTTGAAAAGTTGATTTTTCATCAAAATTGTAGTTTTCTGTCAGTTTGACATGAGCTGTGTTTTTTTTTTTTTTGGTGTGTCGCAGGCAGCTGAACCCTATGTATGAAGGCTATCTCCAGCATGATGCTCAGGAAGTTCTGCAGTGCATCCTGGGATATATCCAGGAGGCCTGTGATACCATCAGGAAAGAGCTGAAGTTAGAAAAGGAGGATGATGCGTCAGAAGTCAAACTCGAGAACGGTCTTGATTTGGGTTCCAGTGGCTCTGTGACAGAATCCAAAGCATCTCCAGAAGAGGATGGTCAAGTCAACGGCAAAAGAAAGAGTGACACAGAAGTGGGCAATGCCAAGAAAAAGTCCAAATCCCTCAAGTCTAAGAAACCAGACTCTGTGGAGGAAGACCTCAGGAGAAATAGACCTTTCACTCGCTCCAAAAGGAAGTCCTCCAGTGAAATCAGCATGGATAGCACCCAGGATAAAGGTGATGGGGACACGGCAGAGGAAGAGATGATGAAACCGAATGGGGAAGGAGGGAGTGATGATGAGGGGAAAGGGGGAAAGGTGTGCAAAGAGACGGGTGGGAAGAGGAAGAAGAGAGCCAAGCTGAGCTGGCTAAGGCCATCTGGAAAACAGCCAAGTATTTTCTCCAAGTTTCGCAGTGTGGGAAAGATCAGCTCCACAACTGTGAAAAACCAAAACGGTACAGAGCAGGAAAGTGGCCTGACACATGACCAACCTGAGAAATACCTTCAACAGCCATCTACCCAAAATGCAGCCGGAGAAGGCAAGGCTCCCAAACATCAAGGTATGAAGAGGCAGGAAACATGGAGAAAACTTTTAGTCAAGGAAGAAATTCCTTAGTTTAAATTGATTTTTTTTTTTCAATCTCATTGTACATTCTGTATAATGACAATAAAGGCATTCTATTCTATTTTAAAACTATTGGAAAGCTGAGACAGGCTGGATGTTTGGGCCTTCATTTTACCCTCTGCTCTGGACTTTAACGTGCATTACGAACCCACATTTGGCTGTGGATGTTACTCACAGTGGATCTCCTGACCTTGTTTGTGATGGTGTTGTTTTTTTTTTTGTTCAGAGGGCCTGGGCCTTATGGAGCGTTTGTTCCTAGGTCGATTGGTTCTAAGGACTCGATGTCTGGAGTGTGAGAGCTTCACAGAGAGGAGAGAGGACTTCCAGGACATCAGTGTCCCTGTGCTCGATGACCAACCCAGCAGCCCCGATGACCTCTCTGAGGGTGAGGATTTTTACAACTGTTAGTAGGTGTTCCTCTTCCCCCAGTCCTGAAAGGTTTGAGAATAAAACTGAAAAAAGTTGTCTGTTTAAACCACGCCTCAAAGCAGATGAAATCTCATAAACATTATAACTAAAGCAAATGACCCATTTTTCTTCTCAGTCTCTCCAGACCCTAAACCAGAGTTGAAGACTCTGAAATGGGCCATATCTCAGTTTGCTTCAGTGGAGCGCATCTTTGGGGAGGATAAGTACTTCTGTGAGACCTGCCATCATTACACAGAGGCTGAGAGGAGTCTGCTGTTTGACAAAACTCCTGAAGTCATCACTATTCACCTGAAGCGCTTCTCTGCCAACGGCCTAGAGTGAGTCCACCAAAGTTTGAGTTCTGCACTATGTGGAGTCTGTTGGTATAAATTTGAACTAGTGTTTGAAAAAGTGACCACTCCACCACGTATTTACACTAAAAAAAAGTTATGATCATTAATTCTCTCCAGTGTTAGTTTAATTAATGAAAGAGAATCAGTCCTTTACAGCTGCTGTTTTGATCCCAATATCAACTTTACGTTCTGTTTTTCTTTCCAGACTGGACCCATATGCTGGCCTTTCTAAAGTGAACACTCCCTTGCAGACTCCTTTGACCTTATCTCTGGAGGAGTGGTGTACCCAGCCCTCATCCAGTAAGGGTCAAAATTATCAGCTGTTTGCTGTGGTCATGCATAGCGGCATCACCATCAGCAGTGGCCACTACACCGCCTACATCCGAATGTCTGATCTAAAAGATGCAAAGCTCGGGCTGCGGGACACAAAAACTGAAGAGAAGGAGGAAGATGGGGTGAAGGAAAACAAAGAGGGGGTGCAGGTGAAGGAGAAAGTGCTGGACTATGATGATGGAGAGGTGTCTTTCAGCCTGAATACAAGAGGACAGCGGCGTGAGAGTTTGGCTAGCAGCAAATCAGGGAACAAAAAGCTGTCAGAGGGAGGTGTTGGACTCTTGGGAGGCCAGAGGAGTTTATCCAGTTATGACCTAGGAAACAGCAGCAGTAAGCACACAGAGAAAGCAGCCAGCAGTGGATCAACAGAGGGATGTAATAAGAGAAGAACCAACAACACCTTGAGCCATCACAATGAGGCTGGACGTAAAAAGGAGCCTGAGGCAGGAGAGGAGGTATCACAGGCTTCCTGTGGCAGCACGCAGGCCAAAGAGCAGCAGGCTTTAAATAAGCTCTTAGAATATGAAGGTAAATGGCTGCTGTTTGATGACTCTGAGGTGCGTTTGTTTGAGGAGGAGGATTTCCTGCGTGCCTGCTCTCCTGAGACGAGCTGCTCATCAACACCTTACCTGCTGTTCTACAGGAGGATGCCTGAAGTTGGACACTAAGATAGACACAGACCTACAGGAAGCTGAGCTCTTAGACAAAAGACAAATGTATTTTTGCAATACTTCAAGCAGTGCCAAACATACTGTGGCTTCTACTTAAACTGAAGTTACTTTTCAGCCAAGTAAAACTGAACCTGCACCAGTCTCGTCTCATTGTGGGATCACGGCTGTTTCCGCCTTCTGATACTCGTATGCAGGTACTCGGCTCATAAAGACCCATTTGGGTTCAAAGTCCTGTTTTTGTTTTTTGGAATGATGATTGGATTTTCTATGTGTCAGGGATTATTTGTTGTTTTTTTGCCTTTCTCCATTATTAACTTTGTATTCTTTTTTTCCTTTTACAAAATGGCAAAGCACTTTGAACTAAAATTTAATCAAGTCATATTGTTGAAAACTGAGCTTTTGTTATTTGAGGTAACAGTCTGTATTCTGTTTATTTACTCGAGGCTGAGTTTATATTTGAAAGGTTCCTCATTACATTTGGTCCAGTTTGTCAGAAAATCCTTCTTTACCCGCCCACCCCACCCCCTGAAAGCTATACCTCTGAACTGACCCCTTGTTTTGTGAAGGCTTTACATAGAAACTTGTATAGGCAATTTATTTGTATATCTGAAGCCTCAAACTAATGCCATTTATAAAGTGAAACCAACAGTTTTGGACTCTCAGAAACTGGTTTAAATACAGCAGATATTTATGAAAAACACTCAGCCATCTAGTAGTAATAAAAGCTTCCAAACATTTTGTTGGTACGAGAGGTATGTAATCAATAGCTGATCGCTCAGACATCAGATTTCAGGATGGACACTTAATTTTATTTCTTCTTTAAAATATCAGGTTTTTATAATATATATGGGAAACTGCCTATTTGCTATTTTAGTGTAGAGCCCAGCTGATTTATTGGCAGGCTGATATTAGCTGTTTTCTGATCTGTTGGTGTTGGCATTTATAATGCCTGATAAATGGAAAATTTAAAGAGACGGCCTTCAAACATGAGTGCTGATGTTGACATAGTTTGTCCATCAGAGGGCACTGCAACTTCTGTCAACAAACACAAATACAACCACCAGCTGATCCCAACAGAGTTGGGCAAAGCGTAAATAATTAACTACACGTAACAGATGTTAGAGAACTGTTTGTTTTGTGTATTTGGGAGAAAAATTGTCAGCTAATATTGGAATACCAGATTTTTAAATTGCCAAATATCGGTCTTAGACATCCTTTATCGGCTGGGCTCTAATTTAATGTACAACAATCAAGTCAGATACTTGCGCAAATCAGGATTTTGAGGGTCTGTTATTGAAAACTCCTGAACTCGATTTAAGCTGCAGTTTAGTTTTATGCCGTGAGGAGAGAGGAGGGTCCAAATCTACAACACAAATATCTTTTTATATACATTTTATGGCTAAAATGGGAAGAAAAACTGCCCGAGACCCCGACTCCCACAGTATGCGACCTACCTCCACTTTTATTTTATGCTTGCTCTTCCAAGAGCGAGAACCAGTGTCAAAGTTCATTGAAGATAAAATACCAGAGTTGAGGCTAAAAGTGGTCTGATTAAAATTCTCAGAAGCAGTGAATATGCTTATTGCCGTCTTTGATATCTATATGTATATACGTATCTATATTTAGATCTATATACTGAAATCACCATCCCTCTGTGCTTGGACCTGATGTCAGGCTTTTTGTCTCAAATGACAGACTTAAGCGTTTCCTCCTTTGCATTAACATGTTCTGTATCTGATAAAATGACCTAGACACAAAACATTTTAACTTGATAAAGGACACGTCCCTGTTTATGATGATCTGAATGTTTTGTGATTTCACTGAATAGTCATGCATAGTGGCTCATAGAATTGGGTATTACATTGATAGAGCTTTATAAACTCAGTAAAGGTAACTTTATCTCAGGTCTAGCGATGGTTTCGGAGATTTACTTGTAATCAGCTGACTGTGTGAGTAATCTATTACACACTGTAAGCTTTCAAAGATGAGTTTGGTATTTACATTTCAATGCCAAATTGAAACATCAAAATAACATCATTGATATGTTTGTGTCCTTTTGAATTGTACCATTCCAGCTCTCATTATGCTGAAGTGGGAGGGGGGTCCAGCGTGCAAGCAATAAAGTTTTTACCATCACATCCTTTTCACACCAAGCAACACTGTAAAGCTTTTTGTTGTCTTGGTTTCTGCCTGACTTACCTCAGCTCCAGCATAAACACAAGAATAAGACATTAGGAGAGCAAGAAAATCACATTACACCACCTGAACATTAAAATATTTATTTAGTAAAATATTTAAAAGAAACAAAACTACATAAAATTATACAATGAGGTTTAAAGTACCTAACTTTAAAACATTGGCGCCTCAACTAAAAACAATAAAGCATCGTGATAAATACTGGTACAATTTTTTGCATGTTTTCAGGTTTTCCTTCCCACATTTTGCATTACATAAACTTTCAAGTTGTAAAATGCAATGCTACACCATAATAAAAAAAAGTGCACACATGAAAATTAAGTACAGATACTCTGACACATCATACATAATTAAAAAGACACCTTGACTTTTAAAGTTGTAAAAATTTGGCAGAAAAAAAGTTTTGGCACTTTATTAAAATAAAGGAATCTCGGAGCATTTTTCATATTAAATGGCTTGTTAGCTTTAATATGCAGTTAGCCATTTCTGTTGGTTCCAAGAGTGAGTGCTAACATGAGCTTTTTTATTTTATTTTAAGGTATCGTGGGGACAATATAAGCACTTATCTACTGAAATGACTAGCAAAGAGAAATTCTAAATGCCAAGGTATCTCTTTAATCTTGCGTTCCACTTGTTTGTTCCGCTGATTGTGTAACAGTTTGTCTGTAAACAAATTAAGACACTGGAATGACGTACCAAGCTGCAACTCTTTAGCCTTTTCTTTAAACACACTTTTCCAAACACTGATCAACTTTCAAGAGACACTCCTATTTACACTGGAGAATAAATTAATATTGCAGTTTCGGTTAAATGTTTGTGCAGGTGTGCGTTTGTGTGTATTTTCTTCATCTTCAAATGTCAAGCTTGCGAAGACTCATTCTGCTGAAGGAATCTCTGTGAATGAAAAACAAAAAAGACATTTACAGGGACAAAAAAAAAAAGAAGACTGATTTTGAAGTCTCAGAAGAATGTGACCTGAGATGTTAAAGTTGCAGTAGGCAGAAATTTAGAAAAGTGTAGAATCTGAAAATGGATAGCTGTCCTCCTGCAGCTCTCCCCTCTCACAAGATAAGCACAAGCATTACTACGCACGTGCTTCATCCATGCTACAAATCAATGCCCACCCCAGTCACAGGCCTAGAGACTGGTCAGCAACCATTTGCAACATTTTCCCCTAGTGACTGGAGGTTGCCAGGCAGTTGCTGACTGGTCTCTTGGCCTGTGTGACTCAGTTATGTATTGTAGTATTTGAACTGTGCTCTCTTCCACTTGGCCCACTGCCTGTGATTGGTCAAAGTCTCCGGTCACAGGACAGATTTTCTAAAACCTGAATAAAACCCAGAGGATGCGCAGGAGTCAAACTATTTAAATAATAATTTGTTTATTATCATTTTTGTCCAATGGCAGCATAAACAAGTTGCCTAGCCAAATGGATACAAAGCTCGAAGATTCTGTCATTTCTTTGGTTGCAACATAATTGAACGGGTACATTCTTAAATGATAAAAAAATAAATAAATACAAAGTTGCAAAACAAAAAAGTAGGATGTATCCAAAATATGTATGGTTCCAATTTGTTTTTAATTTCAGAATTACAGCTCTAAGAACATTTACCGCTAAAGTGAGCAGTGAGCATGCAAATGAAAACAACAACAAAAAAAACAAAACACAAAATGCAGTCTGAAAATTTCACCTGGTCTACCTGTTCAAGCTGTCCGTTTGCTGCATGATTTTTACAGAAGCAAAAAACAAAACAAAAATTAAAAGAAAGACTAATTTAATTTAACAACCCAAAATTACTATCTACACTCACTAATATCATACACACACACACACAGACAGAAAGCCAGCTTGGTCCTACCTGTGCGAGTTGACCTGCAGTACAGGCTTATAAAGCTGGGATCTTCCTGTTAATGAGAGGCTGCAGCGCCTCCTTCAGCCGGTGGTAATTCCTCTCCAGCTCCCTCTGGTACTCCTTCTGGTCTGGACCAATCAGGCTCTTGTTCTTGCGAAGGGCATCCTCACACCTTAGGCAGGGAAATACAGTGCAATACTGGCATGTAAATTCTACACAGCATGTCCTCTCGGTTTTAATAAAAGCATAGACTTAATGTCAAAGCAAACTTGGGGAGTGAAGCAAAAAAAATGCCACTTTGCTTCAGGCGTTATAGCCAAGTTTTATAGCATCATGGTAACCATCAGTCATCACGTATCAATTTTATAGGCTGCACAGGGTGAGTGGAGAGGGTTTCAACCTCTGCTGAGGTTTAAATCTGAATTTCCACCATTCTGTTCACAGTAATGTGACTGATCAACCACCATCCATACCTTTTAGTGAAGTCTTTAAAGCAGAGCCGAAGCTTATTGTGGTGTCTGTACAGTTTCGGGTCACTGGGGATCTCTGACAGGAACACCTGAGCCACCTCCAAAGGACCCTTAGAAAAATAAATAAACAACATCTTATAAACGTCAACTTATTTTGAGTTTTATGAATTATTAATGCTGTACTAACAGTTTTTGCATGCTAAAAATTCAAAGCCTCACCTGGTTTACAGTCGTGCCCACTGATCCCTGAAGGACCATCTGCAGCATCTTGGCATCGGCAGGATCCTGGTGGGTGGCGAACGCCAACTCCTGAGTCTTCTTCTGCATGTCCTCTATTGCCACCTCTATTGGTGTGGATATAATCTGAAAAAGTGACAGTTGTTGCACATTAAGGCTGAAAAATTGTGGAATTTGCCTGTGAAGTGCCAGCAGACTAGACCTACTTCCTCTTTGTGGATGATGTTGATCCGTGTCTTGATGTAGGGGAAGGCGTGGGAGGTGGTGAGGATGGTCTTGCGTTTGAACTGTTCGTGCAGGTCCCCGTGCGCCCGCCCATCCAGGGTGAAAGGAGTGCAGTAGACAAAACGTCTCAAGTTGTAGTTCTTGTCAAAGTATGTGATGCGGTCTTTCATTTCGTAAGTGTCAAAGTACGGCTCCACGTATGTGATCTGGATGAATGCCTACAGACAGAAGTGGTTTTTTGGGTTGTTTTTTTTTTTAGATAATACCATTTGCATCTATTTAAACTTACGTCCATTTAATTTATCAACATTAAACCTTATTTGGGTCCAGCTTGCACTTATCCACAGGGTTGGAGTCCTTAATGACTTCTACCTGGTCCTCTCCAAATCGCTCCCCATAGAAACCCTACCAGAAAAGACAAAGAACAGAACTTTTCACTTCTCCACAGAAGACGATTCACTCGAGAGCGTGTGAGAGTTTGCACAGCACAATTTACCTCTAGCCTGTGAGAGATTTCAGCCAGTTTTGTGATGGCAGGCTCTTTGTACACAAACTCTTGCTCATCCAAGTCGCCAAACTTCGTACCGTAAAATCCCACTCTGAAGTAAGTACCAAACATCCGCTTTCCATCCTGAACAAGAGGGAAACAATGAAAAATGGGTTAAAAAAAAAAAAAAAAGAGGCAGAACACCACCCTGCTGGTGCATATGGCAATGCACCGTGGAACAGTAAGCATTTGTATTTTTAATTTATTACATTTTTCAGTTCTCTTCACTGGGTAAAGAAGACAGGAAAAGGTTGTAGTTCAATGAGAGAGGTGAACATCAAGATATACCTGTATCATGTTATATGTAGCTGCAGATAGCTACGTATAACATGATGACTATTAGCAGTTTCATGCAATATGTGATTATATGTTTGTTTTGTAATATGTTGCAACCAGTAGAGCTGTATGTAAGTGTGCTGGAGGTCAGTGTCAGAAAGGAGCAGAGTTCAACAACCTCCAGTTTTTTAAACAATGTCGTTCAGCAGCTTTTCCACCTCAGTCACAGACCTGACGGAGGACAGGCAGGTGCAGGGTCGCAAGTAGAGCCCGATCAATGTGAACACAACACGACTGAAGGGTGTTTCTCCCATCTGTTCTTTACATCTTTCATTAAGCAGTTATTATAAACGCTGATACAGACAGATTGTCAAATAGCTAATATCAGCCAATAATATTGGCCTGCTAATAAATCAGACTGGCTCTATTAACAAGCAAAGTGGGCCAAAGACCAGCAAAAATCAAGAGCCAGTTTTCATGTCTCATTATCAGGGGGTGTCCTGCAGGGGACTTTTTGACCCTCCTGCTCACCAGCACTGTATTAAGTGTGGGTTTATTTTATTTTTATTTTTTTTTTGGGGGGGTAACTGGAGTTTAATTTAAAGGGGACCTATAATCCTCATTTCCAGTTCCATATCTTTAGTCCTCAGTATTCTAGAGCAGCTTTACAGGATTCACAGTTTAAAATAACTATTTATCCTAAACCCGGCCTCGGTGCAACCCCTCAGTTCACCCACTGTCTGAAACCAGCAGTTTTAGCTCCTCTCCTTTTAAAGCCACTCACTTTAAGTCAACTTTCTTCTGACTGGCTGCCTCTTGCAAACCGCCAGAGCTGTGAGAGACACGCATGCAAGAGTAGGGGGTGAAAAAAATCTTCTGAAGCCTGAGCTTTGGCTCAGGGGAATTACTTTCATATTATTAGCTTCTCATTATTTGAAATTTAGGTCATGTTTTATTATTATTCAACAGTATGTATGCCAACAAATAAGGAAATGCACAATAGGTCCACTTCAACCAAATATAGTAGACATTTAGATTTATAAAATTGTCAGAAATCACTAGAAAATGTACAGAATTATAACAAGAGGAACACAGCTGAACTGTCTTTACTTTGTGCTTTACAAATGTGCTTGGTGTTGCGACACCTCCCGAAGACCCAATCTGAGCCAGGAAATGCCCTGCACTATCTGCATAATAACATCAACTCCGACATCTCCTCTGCACCCAGCTTGTAAGTGCTTGTTTTCTTCATGTGTACAATTTTTGCCCATTTTAAGAATAATAACAGCTTAAGCTCATAGTTCAAAGCAGCACAAAGTTTTCTAAATACAAGCTTTAGATGGAGTCATAGAGAGGAGTCGAGAGAGTCACGAGTGGAGACAGATAAAATAAAGATGGGGGGGGGGTCCAGAAACTCCAGATTTTGTTTTGCTCAGACCTCTACTTGGGAAGAAATCCAGAGGGAAGCACCACAATAAATCAGCAGGTAGAGCAGGTATAACCAGGTGTGTTATAAAGTGTGTAAGTGCATGTATGCCAGGAAAGAGGAAGATGATGTGAAACTTTGAGGCAAATGCTTCGTACTTCATGTACGAGAAGTTTAGATCAAGCATCAGGGTGACTTAAGGGACTATCTAAACAGACATAAGTCAGCTATCACTACTTCAACCACTGATTTGAAATGATTTTAAAGCAGTAATTAAGGAAGCCCTGTAAACTAAGAAACTTACCACAAGACACAATTAAGTAAAGTAGGAAGGAAGGGTCGGCAACCAGGGAAATCAAAACAGGAAAAAAAAACAGAACAAATTTTAATCAGGATTGGGTTCCTCCAGAGAATTTTTTAAAACAACACAAACTAACACACAACAGCAAACATATCTCCATTGATTTTGAGAGAACAGAAACTCATTGTGGAGGATCCAGACCATGCAAAGGCAGGCAGTGACGAGCAAAAAGAAGAAAAAAAAAGTGAGGGGAAAAAAAAAAGAAAAAGATCCATAACCCTCAGAAACACACCATGCACGCTCAGTGTGTTTCCTGTGCTCTGTCAAATTCATGCAACAAACCATGAGAACTCAGAGGTTAATACTGTTAACAAAGGAACAGAATGGATGAAATTAAAAAAAAAATCAGGGGTCGATTTAGTTTAAACTATTAAAAAGAAAGGGCAAGAATAACAACGAATCGAAATCAAAAGGGATAAATCAAGTAATCCTGAGATTACTGTGAGTTGAACCCTCTTGGAAAACACCAGACTGCCTTAGGAATTTGGTTCCAGCCTCAACCCAAAGTCTGCAACACCTTGTGTGTTAAAAGGCTCATTTAATTGTGTGTGGCAAGAATGACCCACGGCTAACAGACACCTTTCATGTCAAAAGAGTTGCACTGAAATCGAGCCCTGTGGTTGAAGATGAGATGAAGTGTGACAGCAGATGGTGCCAGTTGATGCGTTTGTGCTGACTGACACACCAGCAGACAGACAGACACAGAAGATGAGGATGAGGAGGGGATTGTGCAGGATTGTGCATTCGCGTGACTTTTGTCATTAGTGTCACACATCGTGGCTCCCATGCACAGCCTGTCACCACTGTCATGTATAAAGAAAGAAAAAAGAAGGCACACACACACAAGCTCCTCTTGCAGTGTAAGAAGAGTGCGGAGAGAGGAAAACGGTGAGGGTGTCGCTGCTTAGAGAGCAAGTGTCCCCAGCGGGGGCAGACAGTTGACATTGTCTGCAGATGTTAATGGATTTGGATGTATGTAACAAAGAAGAATGCCCACAGCTAGCAAATAAAAAGATGAGAGTAAATAAGAAGAAATAATTAAAAAAAAATAAAGATAAACAACATGAGCAGGGCCAAGCAGGAACTGTTTAGTCACCTACCTCCCAGCCAGTACTCTGCATAACAAAGAGAATACAGGACATGTGAACGACAAGACACGTACGCCCTCTGATAAACACACACACACACACACACACATAGGATGTTACAACAAGGAGAATGAACGCTTTGAAACTAATCCAGGTTACCAAGTTGTCGAGCTGGAGAACAGAGCGCGTGACAAAAACAGTGTTTCTAATAAAACAGGGATCCTTTCTTCACACAAAGAATGTGTTTGTCACTATAAAAAAATAAGCTTTGTAAGAGCAGCTGCTCTGCACACCAGACGACTGTAACCCGACTGTGTCACACAACTGGCCTTTAACCCAAGAGAAAAAAAAAAACAAAACAACTGGAGTCCAACACGTCATGCATCCTTAATTTCATACTTCACAGAAAAGTAAAGCATGACAGGTACCAGACATACATAAATAAATATACTAGAATTTAATTGCCAAATGATAAGATCATGCAAAGCTGTGTCCGTGACGGCTGGTGTGTTCGCTACATTAACAGAAATCCACCGTTTTTCCCGATTGGTGTAGTGACTCATGTCAAGACTGTGGTGGATGGAAATTCCAGAGGTCCTGCAGGTGAGAGGCTTTGCTCCTTACACCCTTTTTGTACTTGTCCCTGATACCACCTACACTGCCTGTTTAATGTGACAGTTAATCTGTGTGGGAAAAGTGCACTTGTACAGAGAAAAAAAAAAATCTGTTTTCACAGGAAGTGCTGATCTTGATACTGTTCAGTAATTATTTAACTATAATTCAACTGCACAAGTCTTGAATTGTTTTCACTCACACATCACAGGCCTGAATGTTTCTAGACATCCCTTGGATGAGCTGTATGTAGAACAAACACAAAGTCTGCATCATGGATTTTAGATGTTCTTTGCCCTGCCAGCTCTGTAGAACAAAGTCCATGAATGTCCAGTTGAACCTATGTTTGAAGAGGGCCCATGGCTGTCTGGAGAACTGCTTTAAGCCCTGCCTCCTGCACGCTCTACCCAAGCAACACCTCGCACAAAAACCAAATGGGAGTATCTCCTACAGTGAGAACGTGTCTGACCCGGACTGCTTCAGACAATTTCCTGGCCTGATTCTCCTGACACTGTCTGGAATTCATATGTAAAAACAGCTTTAGTGGATTTACATAAGGAAAAAAAAATGTAACCTTGTGTATCCTAAATGTAATCTGCTCATAGCAGAAGACTGACAATGCATGCAATAAATCTGGGTCACACTGAGGTATAAAATATTCATCTTTAAGTTGAACTGCATAAATTCAGTGCCAGCTTGGCACCGTGAGCGAATGGAGTTGTTTTTCAAAGAAGAAGTCTGCTTTGTGTGTGTGAGTGTGTTTACCTGATGAACAATTTTGCCAAAGGCTTCCTGTAGTTTACCATGAATGGTGGCTAGCTTCTTTGCATCCCTGTTGGCTTCGTGGATTGGGATCAGTACCTTGTACACTTCATTCACAGCCTCATACATGCCGGCCTGGAAGGATGAACAATTAGTTTAAATAATAATTTTTCAAAAAATAAATAAATAAGAATCCGTCCACTCTCCCATCTCTCACCATGGAAAAAGAGGCAGCAGCCTGCTCTAGGAGACCCACAAGACCGATCTCAGTGAAGTACTTCCCTGAGCAGATTCCCTCCTCGTCTGGTGACACCACATCATCAGAGACTGCAGATTCCTCCAGCACATTTGAAGAAATATTCTGGAGCGCATAAACACACACATTAAAAAATGAAAGGGATGGTGCAAGCGTAATCACTGTCAGAAATGTGTTTCTGATGCTTGATTACTGTACAGGAAAGACATACACAAACAATACCACTAGAAAATTCCTACCTGGAAGGTGACGCAGCCTACAGGGAGATATTTGCGGTCCTCCAGCATGCTTAGGTATTCTGCTACTAAGGCAGCACTGTGCACCAGACACTGAGCAGCCTCGGCGTGGTTGTTCCTCTCAGAGTGCTTTCCGGCCATGTTCTGGAGCCACGTCAGCCGCAGGTCTGGAGACGTCTGGTAACCTTTTGCAATCCTGGAAGTGGACACAAATGCGCACACCAACAATACAGGAAATCACACCAACAAGATATTGATGACTACAATGAATGAACACCCTTGTACGTAATCAAAAGCAGCGGCTCGATTGCACATGGTTCTATACCTGTACATGAGATCTACCAACATCTCAGGATCTTCCTGGTGCTCCTTCATCTTCACTGTATCAGACAGGATCATGTGCAGATTAAAAACAAGGTCCTGGACCTGAAAGGAAGAAAATACAGCTCAGAATGAAAAAGCTGCTTCTCCAACACTAAGATGTCATGATGACATGCTTGAGCACTACAAGGTGTGCCGGAGTATCAAGTAAGAAGCAAATTTGATAAATAAGATTCAATAAATTGGATAACCTAAATTCTTGTGCAGTGATGGAAAACAACTTGATGGATAAATGAGTACCTGATCAGGGAACGTGGTCTCCCTCAGTTCCAGATCCTCCTCTGCATAGGTAAGGATGGTCTTTAGAGAACGACGGAGGAACTCTTCATTGAAATTCTGAGATGTTCCAACCAGCGAGGAAAGAGACATGGTCACCTGCATCTTCACTCTTGCAAAGTTCTAAAAGTGCAAGAGGAAAGAAAATGCAACAAAGCAAATGATGCATACATGAGTAACTGAACTAAAGTTGCAGAGGTTGGTTTTAAGCTAAATCAGGGGAATCAAAGTCAACAAAATTATTTATTGTAATAGTAGAGCTACATTCCAGGGAGTCTAACATTTTTAAACCCATCACCCCGGTACATACATTGCCAATCTCAAAGTTTTGCCTCATGAGGAGGTAGAGGGAGGCACTGGCATGGGATCTGATGGTGCTTATGCTGCTGCTGCAGCTCCTCAGCAGTCGCAAACACAGATCAGCACACTGCTCTGTTTCCTCCTCAAAGAGCAGCTCAGGAAACTACACAGGCAGAGAGAAAAAGCTATGTAACCCTGCAAGAAACTGTAAAGATAAGATCAAATTAAGCATGCTTAACATAAAACGAAAGCCCAATAGTCTAACCTTAGATACGAGGGCTCTCTGTGTTGCAAAACAATGCTGAAGGTAGAGCGCACTCTGGTTGCAGGCCATGCTGTGGAGCAGCACCTTCAACACTCCACCCAGGATACTCTCCTTGGACTCGGTCACTGATGCCGTCTGGAGGGAAAGGGACACAAAAGCAGCTGTAATAAGAGCAAGCATGTGCATACAGAACGCAGCATGATTGTGACTATATGCCAGTTTCCAAGTCTTCTTTGTTTTCATACCTGTACAATGATCTCCAGAGTATCAAGAATTATTAAATTGGCCTCTGTTGCCAGGTTACCATCAATGAGGGCTTCATGTTCCAGCTCTGCTCTTGTCCTGCAATCAAAACACAAGAAGACAGCGTCACAAAATGAACTTTTACATTGTGGTGTTGATGATGTGCCACTGAGTGTTGCATGAGCTTCCAGTCACCACATTAATCCACTGCACAGAATCATAAACAATGAAGACAATTTGGAGGAAAACCATGTTATGTGCTGTGTGGATGCTCAGCCTGCTGTATTGCTAAAATACAAAACAGAATGTTTGTTTTATTTCTGGTAAAAATCCAAGACAGCCCACACTAAGAGACAGTTAAGCCTAAGCCTATATGCTCCGTACTGCCTAGAGGTTTGAAGGCATTAAAAGAAGGCTATTTTTTATTGTTAACTAAGGGAACAGCTAAGGAATTAAGTCCTGATCTACAGGTGGAACACAAGGAGAACGTTTTGATTAATCTACATGTAATAAAATGCCCATTTTTGAGCATATGAAATAATAAAGGACTGAATAAGTAATAAAAAAGTAAACAAAAAAGCTTTTGTCATATTTGTCCCCCCCAAACAGCAACCAGGGAGAGGTATCAGTCAGAACCCCAGAACAACAAGCACACTGGTTAAAAAGCAGAACAAGCCCACTGCAACCACTACCAACCCCAAGACAGAGTTTGTTGTTACCAGGACAAGAGGGACTGATGGGGCAGGGGATTTCAGGGTCAGAGGGTCTCTGCTGGTGCTCTGATCTGCATGTGTGAACTTAAGAACTTGAAATGGAAAGGAAATTACTGCTAACAAATCACTGATTGCATTAGTTGCTTAAGTGTTAAGGTATCTCACTCAAAATTAAGCTGATTAGAAAAAACATGACGACTTGGTGACAGCTCAGAATCAATTACAAACTAATGAATTCAGTTTGCATCCGCTTCACCTGTCTGACTTCCCACATGCATGACAGTACACCTTCAAAAAGGCACTAAAGCAAGGAGGAATTTAAAGGAGCACACAGCAAATGTGGACCATACAATACCTGACTGATCTGTGACTCCTACATAAACACAGTGACATGAGAGAACAAATGGGAATTAACAGAAAACAAATGCTGGAGCAGAAATGACAAAAGAACAGGAATTAAAATAAAATGCTAAATCAAAAAAAAAAAAGGCATAATGCCATATTTTTTGTCATTATCTGACAAAGAAATATTGGCAAAAAGGTGCAAAACCCTCAAGCTTTAAGCTCCCATGTTGCACAGATGCATAGATGTTGGTCTTACATAGCAACATTAGCATGGTCGTACAATCTGATTCTGATCCTTTGTAAATTCACCAAAGAACATGCAGTGGACAAGAATTCTTGCATTAACACTTAGCTTTCAGGCGCATTTCTTGTAATTCTGCGTCCGTACACTACCACTGCGGATTTTAAAAATCAAACAATCAACGCATGATTGAAGTGCTGACTTTCAGCTTTAATTCAAGGGGTTTAACCAAAGTACTGCATCAACTTTTTAGGAATTATTTTACACATGGTCCCCAATCCATTGAGGTCTGCCTCCATCACATGTGACAGAAAATATCATGCGCTTCAGATCATGAGCCGTTTCTCTCCTCCTCCATACACTTCTCTTGCCATCATTCTGGAACAAGTTCATCTTAAGTTTCATTGGTCCAAAGAAATATTTTCCTGAATTTTCCAAAGTCTAATCTGGTCTTCCTGGTCTTGAGTGTAGCCAGTGGTCTGCACCTTGTTATAAAACCTATATTTCCATTCATGAAGGCATCTTTTAATGTTCTTGACTTGGACAGATGTTTTTGCTCTCTCTCTCTCTGATAAGTTTATTTTGTTTTTTCAGCCTAGTGATGCCTCCTTCACTTATATCAACATCTCTTTGGACCACACATTAAGAGTTCCAGTAAACTCCAGATCTTTTATCTGCTTATTTTGTCATGAAATGAAACTCCTTGTCAGTAAACTCCTTTTAAGCCTCTAAAAATGGGGAACTACAGGAATAATGCAGTTTTTACACAATTAGTACAAAATTTTTGTTAAACCCCTTGAATTTAAACTGAAATATATTGACTGCTTGATTTAAAATCCACTGTGGTGGTGTTTCGAGGAATTGTACAGAAAGTTATGTACCTAACCATACCTTAGCAAAGTTCTCCTGTTGAGGGTATAAACATAAACAATTTACACTGTTGTGAAATCAACACAAATCTAGTTGGAATAATGTATAGGGAAACTGACTTCACAAATAAATGATTGTGTCCATTAAGCCTATGACCTTGTTACTCAAACTTCAAGGCAGAAAATTTGAGCAGACAAAAACACAACATCTGGATCGACGAGGAATATGTGATTTATTATGTGATCACTTTGTGCTCTTTTTAATTCCTTTACAGCTTCTTCCTCTGGAATAAGAAGTGCTTTAATTGCACCACATTTGGGGAAATGGCACTAGTTTTTTAACTCAACTTTTGCCTATTTTGTGGAAATTTCAAATATAACTGGAAAGAAACCAGACTTTTTGCATGTGCCCCTTGAAAGAATAAAGTCCCAGAATGCTGTTTATTTAATTTAACATTTTTAACATTTTTTGTGACTGAAACAAAAATCAGGAAAGTGAACTTCAATAGGCCGAAAAACATACTTGTCCATCTTTTCACTGTTTTGCCGCCAGTGGGTCATGTCCTTTCTCCATCGAAGGTTTTCCTGACTGCCAAAAGCACTGCCAGATGGACTCCGTTCTAAATGATGGGGAAACATTATTTACTTTTTTAAAAAATGTGATAAAGAGGCCGCCTGGACACAGAAAACGTGACTAACTGGTTGCAGCTGTCTTTACAGTCCTTTCAAAAGATACAGCTGAATGCAAATATATGCATGTGCCTGCATGTGTGTGCAGGAGAAAAAGCATAATACAGTAATTAGGTGTGACTAAATGTTTGTGTAATTCCCAAATTCGCCTTCTTAGTTCAGCATTTCCTATTTCTTCCTACCTGCATCTGTGTGCGCACATCTGAGGTGCAATCTCACCTAGTTGTCCCCGGCTGCGTCGCACCATTTCCTGTCTGGCCCCGATGCTGCCCAGTATTGCTTCCTCCAGCTTGGCCTTCATATCTTTGGACTTCTTAAAGGTTAGGCTGTTCATGCGTTCAAACGCCTTCTTCCCCTGCATGGTGAACACAACATGGGCCTTGTATCCATGAAGTAGAGGGTGAGTGGAAGGACAGAGAACAACACACACACACACACACACACACACACAGAGCAGGGAAGTTACTTGCAGCACAGCACCAAGCAAGCAAAGTGGATTAGTAGCATGAAACGCAGATATGCAAGGGCAGAAGAGCAAACACCAAACACACAGCATAGCATACAGAGCTTGAAATACACAGAAGGAAATAGATGACTAAAGCATAGAAAGCGTGAAGAATGTCTACTTCCATCATTTTATTTCTCAAGTAGCAAATTCATATTAGCACTATAGCACATGCAGAAGTTATCTACTGTAGTTCACACCAGTGTGAGTATAAGCCAACTATATCATACAGGCTCGTGAGGATCCCCGTTGGCTGGATGTTAATATAGATGATTAACAGAAGAGGTGGACATACCCCATAATGCAGATCCCCCAACACGCAGTTTGCTCTTAGGCACTTAATTAATGCTTAATTAGTTCAAACTGTTAGTAAGTGATTGTTGATGTTACCTTGTATTCAAAGCAGGAGACGCAGAGGTAGAGCAGATCCAGCAGGCGGTTGAGCTGGGACACCGACAGGTCTGTGAACCATTTCTGTAACACCAGCTCATCAGCGTTCTTTAGCACCCACAGCAGGCAGATCAGCAGACTGCGACTGGACTCCGCTGAGAAGCTCCCATGCTGACGACTCGCCTGGAGAGACGAACCAGGAGGAATGCAGGAACACAAACCGAGCTAGCAGCATACACCATTGAGATATTTCCATTAATTGAAGATAAACTGATATTACAGTCACTATGTCTTGCGGGAAATTACCTGCGAGTTGAGCAAGAAGCTGCTTGGTCGGGACATTGGAGATGCGGTTGAGGTGCCTGCTATCGCCATGGCGACAGTCTGGCTGATCATGCTGTTACCTTCTCCCTCTGCCTCTTCTCCGCTGCTGCCTACTGCTGCCCCCTGAGGGCCGCCTGGTCGACCCCACTGATTATGTGACTCTAATAAAGAAAAAGAAAAAAAAAAGAGAGCGAGGGATATGAATTGCTAAGTAATTAGACATGGAACAATGGAGAACAATACATTTCCTTTCGTACTGTAAAAAATCATCTGAAAGTGAAATTATCAGGACAAAATTATGAACTTAGCACAAGAAGTAAGAGAAGTTGTGTTTAGTCGATTAGTTCTTTGTTGTAACAGTGCTTCACGGCAATAAATCATCTACTGTTGGAAAGCCTGTTCATTTGAAAGAGGGCCTGAGAAGACATTTTCGTTAGTGCAAAGGTCTTGGAAAAGAAAAAAAAACTCAAGAAATGTGACATCTGTGAACCAAGGTTAGAGATTAGCTGGTACATTATGTTGGGGGAAACACATTGCCACATTTCATCTCAAGCAACCTTATGATGCAGGTGAGTCAATTTGTTTCTATTTTAGAAGATAAATCAATTTACTCTTAAACTGCTACATATTAAAATTACTGTCTATACCTGTAAAATCGTGGAGTTGTGGCAGCGCCTCCATGACGATGCCAATGAGAGGCAGGTAAAGCATGGCAACACGGGCCTTGACTTCAGGATCTGCGTAGCGAGGATCGGAGTCATGGCTGGACAGGAGGTTGTGAACGACGCTCACTACTTTCTTATGCAGACCAAACATCCTACAGTAGATAATACATAGGATGCAAACATTTTTAAAAGAAAGGAGGGGGAAAAAATGGATTATTTCACCTCAATTACAAGAAGATTCTGACACTAATACACAGAATCTTTCTCAATTAAAACATTTTCGCAAACATGCTCACCCCTCATTGTCTGGGTCCAGAATTACCGACAGTTCAGACAGTACGAGTCCAGCTAGATAATGTTGTTCTCTGAAGGGCACAGAGAGCTCAAACATGTTGGCTATCTTTTGGTCCTGGACATGTGTGGAGAAGCCAGAGCTCTGTGAGAAATAGGAGACACCATTAATATCCTCTCTGTCATTACATTAGCTGTACTTAAATCTAACCTCTATGCTGAGAGTTTTTAGAGTGTCTACATTTTAAGGGGGAAAACTGACCTGTGATGTTGCTGAGGACACAGAGGGGGAAGGAGAGGCAGGTGGGGTGAGCAGACTGCAGGGCAGATTGAGGGTGACGTAGTGTTCGTGGCTGCAAACAATTCTTAGGAAATCAAGCCGCAAAGACTCCAGGGTTGGGTTCTGCAAAGCGTAAAGCTTTGTGGACACCTAGAAAGAGGAAATAGCCAACACCGATGTATTTGTTTTTAAACATTTTGAGATGCTTTATTTAAAGAAAAAAGGAGTGTATGTGCAGTAAAAATAAGTCTTGAAACATCATCACATATTAGTCTTTGTTATAGTGTTATGATGTAAGCCTAATCAGAAACTTGATTCTGTCAGCTTTATCTTCAGTCATACTGATCCGGATAGTGATGACAATTCAAAAATAAAAAAACTGAGAAAATCAAATTAAGTAATATACCTGTTTCCAGAATGCCCTAATTAGTGTGAAGACAAATCCTCGGTCCATAACTGACAGCAAGTCATTGAGAAAGAAGGCCAGGCTCATGTTAAGCCTCTCCACCAGCTCCAGATCCTGAATAAATGAAAAAATATGCTTTACATGACTACACTTTTACAGTTTCAACAGTTCATAAAGATGCCTAACTGGGTCATTATTCACCTTTTGGAAGCGAGACACAATGTCACCAGCGATGGTGCTGACCAGGGCTGTGATGTCATCCATGAAGCGTTCCGGGAAACGGTTCTTCCTGGGTGACTCTAAGCGGTCGGTGAAGTAAAGGTGGTGGATAATACTCTTTACCTGTGGTAAAGGTGTTTATTGGGAGAAAACATAAGCTGTGGACATGTTTCATGATCGTTACTTATTTATTTAACACAAAAAGAATTTCGGTTTCTTACCATGAGTTCGAAGAAAAACCAGGCCTGCTGCAGAGCGCCCTCCCGCACGCTCCCACTGCTCACCACCCACTGGAGGGCCAACTCTTCATGGAAGAGCTGAGTTTAAAAAAAAATATTGAAACAGAGACAAAGAAAGAGGGATGGACAGAGAAGGAGAGGGAAACAGAAAGCAATAAAGCCAGAAAGAGATAATGTGAGGCACCAGAAAAAAAAACCAAGCATAATCTATACCTAGGTCACTTGTTCAGACAGATTTAGAAATGTATTTATTTTTGTGGGTTATGACATAAAATAAAACTTGTATGACTTAAAAAATAACACTCCTAAATTTAACATAACCTGCTAGCAGGTATCCACTGTTGTGACCAGAAATATAGTACAAATAATAACACGAATACCACACTCTCTATATGAAAGAACAGCAGCGTCCAGTAAAACATCTGCTCTCCCAAAGCTGAAAATGAACTTCATTGCAGACAAAAGGAAAAAGTCAAAAAATAACTGTTTCACATGTGTGCAACCATTTTTATTTTTAATAAATGATGCACTCTTTTCACCACAGACCACTAAAATACTACAGTATTTTGAAGTGTGACCTTCTGACCTAATGTATATGGTTAGAATGCATTTTTTCTCTTTTAAAGAGAAAAAAAAGATGACCCCCCCCCTCTTCTTCTTCTTCTTCTTATTGTGCATAAGTAACAGTGATTGAGGTGTGTGTTTAATGCAACACTAGCATCCACCACAAGTCTGGCTAACATACTGACTTTTGACCAGACTGGCAAGTCTTGAAAGGGGTATGATCTGATTTACAGTCAAACTTTAAACATATCATTTTAAACGTGTATTATACTGTGTACCGAAAAGAAACATTTTCTTAATTAACATTTAAAGCCATTACAGTAGACACAATCTATTTTTACTTCTGCACAGAAGTCAGTATAATCTGAAAATTGCTTGGTATAACCCACCAATTAAACTAGACCAGCTTTGAAAGCTCTGGGGGAGATTTTTGTGAATCTACTTTTTCCAACCAAAGTAAATATGAAATATTTTGATTTATGCTGATAGATACTAAACAACCCACCCGTCTGTATGTTTGCTGGTATAATATCTCCTATGGCACCATAGCACCTGACTTAAAATCAAACAGTATTGGATTTTCTTAAATGAAAACCAAATACCATTTGCACTAAGTGGACAGAGACTTCCGAGACTACAGCTCACTGCACAACAGTCAGTGTTAGCCAGATTACAACCAACATTCACATTACATCAAAAAATTCCCCAACATATTCAGAACAAGAGGCAGATCGGTGACATACAGCATTCAACAAGACTCCACAACAACCAAATACAACATCAATCAAACCAGAGGCACACATCCACAGACAAGACAGGTGAGGAGGACAAGAGGTGGCTGAGGGTCGGCTCCTCCCCCAGTGCAAGTGGCTCTACCTTTTTTGTGGGCAACCGTCCTGTTAAAGTTTGCAAGAAACTGGCGCTCTCAGTGTGCGAAGACATGCGATTGCCACAGCGCTCCATGGCCTATGAGTGGGATGAATGGAACGGTGACAGCAAGGTTAGTGGAGGAGCAACGAGAGAGTGGGGTTGCACCTTTTTTCTCAGCACACAGGCAAACGTGTGTGTGCTGAGTAACACCCCCCTCACACCCACACACGTCACACTTTTGTGAACTGTTGGACATTTTCATACATGAAGACACAAAACAACAGACACAGGACAGGGTCGCAACACTTGAAAAGTGTTGTAACCGTAATCTAACACAGTTGATACATCAATAGTTTGAGCATCTTATGGTAGAGATGCAAAATGGCTGCATAAAGTGCGATCAGGGGAAGTCCCGACATTAATAATCCTTTTGTTCACAGTATAGCTATTGCTTAATGATGAGCCATTCTGCACCCCTCCAAGTAAATACAAGACCTTACAGATGCAATCAAAGGTTTTATTATAGGTAGATTAAAAAAAAGCTAAATCTGATGTTAAATGCTTATCATGTATGTGCCACATTTAATGTGATAAGCTATGTGTGATTCTATGGCTACAGTATGCCGATTTAATTTTATCTTTGTGTAAATTAATATGTTATGACAACGTAAAGTGACAGAGGACTTAACATTAAGATGGAAAGTGGAGCAGACAAAGACCGCACACACGTAGACACACAGTCACACTCACAGATATACCATGCTCCAGAAATAAATGAATGGTGGTTGAAATGCATTGGGGGGGTGTTAGGAGAAGGACATGCAGGTTAACTAGCTGAGAGCAGAGGAAATCCAGAAAAAGAAGAAAAAAAAAAAAAGGAAATAAGTTTTCAAAGGTAAAGATAAAAAACATCTAGTCTGCTAATAGAGTTCTAACGCAACTCTTTTTCTCTACCACCCCAACAATTCTCTGTGAAATTCATACACACAGAAAGACTGTGTTGGGTTTAGGTATAGGGACAACTGACCACTGTAAACCCAGAAGGGAGGGTACCAATCTCTGAGAAGTTGCTGCCATGGACAGTTCAAAATTGGCATTGCAATATCTGGTTTTAGACTACTTTTCATGCAGGTACAGAGAAAAAGAGAGGTGTTAGATGTGATAAGCAAAGAGCATTGATACCTGAGACTAATGTGACAGGAGGGTCATGGAGGCGGCTGTGACTCCCACGTATGGGATTAATGGGAGGGTTGTGACTTGAGGTTTAACAGAATACTGTAATATTCTGAAGTTTTGGTCTTTTCTGTCTTTGTCTTTAGTGTATTTGATACCAGCCACTTTGTGCATGGTTTAGAAATCTCTGTACTTTGGATAAATAAAGCAAAATGTGAATGCCATCACAGTCAGGTGACTTAAAACCACTGTAAACAGCTTTAAGGACAGGCTGAATATATAAATAAAAGATGTGAGCATGACAAAAACAAACAAACCAAAAAAAAAAAGACATAAAAATGAAAAACCTTAGAATGGATAAAAACTGACCAATGTACCTGATATACCTCTCTAATAATGATTCTAGCAAAGCACACAAATAAGCCAAAACTCCAAATATATCAGTATCCCTTAAGTGTAGGTTGTTTTTGTAGTGAGGCAAAGTGGAGGACGGGGCATTCATAAAACCACCTGCATGGTTTCTGGAGCGGACCCAGGGCTGGATCCCCAGGGGGCACTCTTAGAGCCCATGGTGTTCACCCACGAGTTGGATCGGTCTAAGCCCTAGGGGTGCCAAGGTCAAAGGACACAAGGCAGGCAGGAAGCAAGGGAACAAGCGAGCAGCACGGGGGAAGGAGGAGGGAAGGAATAATGACAAGTTAAAGAGGTTCAGAGGTCAGGACAGCTGGAAGATGCCAAGGGCCTCAAAAAGGTTAGCTGTCAGTAAATTAAAAATCAACACCACAGAGGAGCAAAGCACAAAAGTTCTCTCTCTCTCCCTTTCTTTCTCTGCGTAAAAAAAAAAATATATATAATAACTACCCCTCCCTCAGAGATAAGAGAAGAAAGGTTAAGTTAAGTATTAGCAGTAAAAGGGAACATTCCTCAAAAAATGGGGGCTGCATCCATCATGTCATGGTTACAAGTACAGAAAAACCATTAGAAAGGCACATTACATCATTCACTCACTGTTCACATTTTTCTGAGGGGGTTAAATGAAAAAAAAAAGTTTGAAGTGGGGAAATCACAAATTATATGAGACAAAATACATGAAATCAGATAAATAAAATGAAATAAAAAAGGAACAAGGAAAACCAATAAAGAGGGGTTTTAAAAAAGATGATTATTGACACAATATTTAATATTAATATTCTTGACTGAGTTGACTTTAAGCTAAATACGATGTACATTTTTCACAATGCATAATAAGCATTATTTGTGTATAAATGAACCTGTGAGATTGTGTCTATGTGTGTGAGACAGGTTGCTGGTACAGCGGTTGGAGAGATAAGATGTCCAAGCTCATGTTTGCACAATTCACATGCGGTTTACATGTTGATAAAACTTTGTGTCACTGAGCAGAGGGAGGCCGCTACCTTGTGTGGGTTAAAAATTACAGATTCAGATTCAACTACCTTGCATGAGTCTGTCTAAAAATACACCACAAAGCAAGAGCTCCTACATTACAGCAATGTTAAATAATTAACTACAATATCTGACATTCACGTGGAGTATGGATGAGCCAAATTTAGAGCAAAGTGCACAAAAATATGAGTGCGGGGTCTGCCCACATTTGGACCACACGCAAAAATTTGAGTGCTTCATTAATGATTTAACAGAAAACTGACGGACCATTGAGAGAAAAGAAGTTACAGGCTCATGTATGACTGAAGACCTTACCTTGCTGCCAATGATGGAGCGGACCTCATCGTCAGGAGAGGTGGGTGTACCGGAAATGTCGGGGTTACTGTTGCTAAGACTCCGGGAGCGGTTGAGATTAAGGCTGGCTGGTCGAACAGCTGAGCGAGCCATGGTGGCATAGTGAACCGAACCTCCCAACCCTCCTGGGCCTTGGGCAACACACAAAGGAAGAAAACTAGGATTGGAATGTGCCACTGCACCTAATCATACATTACTGAACCCATTATTTAAGAGTAGGTTCTTAACACATTCATACAGTGGCAGTGGATGGTTTAACAACTAAAGATGCTGCAAAAAAAAAAAAAAAATGCCTGTACAAACCAAATACAAACCACCACGTTTGACTTGACATACACAAGTTTTTTGTTCAAAGGGTAAAACAATGTACAGCAGCTGACCATATCTACCTGATAAGGATGAGTTGGTGTCTGTGTTGAGCAGGCAGAAGACAAAAATGGATGTGGGAGGAAAAAAGTAAAAGATGAAAAGAAATTGAAAAATAAAATTATGGCAGGAAGATTTGGTCACAGATACCCACTGAGGGTGAGCTGAGGGGTTGAAAGGGGTTAACTTAAAAGGAGAAAACAAAAGATTCAGAATAAAGAAAAATGGAGGGAGATTGTATTCACTGTGAAATACCTGGCGAGGGTGAGTTGGGGTCGGTGCTGGGCAGGCGGAAGACATAGTGGATGTAAGAAGACAGCAGGCTGTTGCGGCCGTGCATGTCCTGGCTGGTGTCCAGGTACTTATGAAGCCGGTTCACGATGGAGGCCATCACCTCGAAACATGCTTGCCCAAGATTCACTAAAGAAAACAGAAGTTTTCTGTTAGTACTACTGCACAGAGTACAGTGGGCGATACTTCACATAATTAACATTACTTACAAGCGTCTCTAAAAATAACTCAAGTGCTGTTTTTCATTTTTATCTAGTGCAGCCCTTTATCATACCTATCTGTCCAGCAATGACCGGTGGCCGCACGACCAGCAACACCAACTTGTCCAATAGAAGGTGAAGGAATCGAACTACTGGTTCCAGCTGGGAGGAGTTAAGTGCTGCAATGCTGGACTTGAGCTCGGCCTCCAGGTTGTTCTCCATGATGCGCATGTCTCCGATCCTGACTGGGAACATGTGCTCATCCAGGGCATGTACCAATGCAAAGAACTTATCCAGGTACTGGTCCTAAGGATGGAGAGTTGGAGGAATGGGGTTGCAGAGGAGGTAGAAAATTTGGGGTAAAAAAAAAAAATTAATGTTGACACCAAAATATGGAAATGGCAAACACAGATAAATGGATGGGAAAACAACAGAAAAGAAGAGAGAAATGCAACAAAGATTAACAGAAAGAAAAAAAAAAGAATAAGAGGGCAAGAATTAAAAAAAAAAAACAACTGTGTAAAAGGTTGAAAAAGCTATATGGGAAGAAAGTTGACAAAAGTAAGCTTGGATCTAGTCATCTGTATTCTTTGCTAAACCAGCAAGTTGGCTCACCGAGTAAAAACCGCAAGGCGAACATTACTACAAGTACACAGGAGAATCCAGCAAGTCTAATCTGTGCCAGGAACAGTGATTTATGAGCACATTAGTCCCAGCTGGGTTCCTGGAGGCCACGGTCAAGCCCCCCACCCCCACCAAACGCCACAGTCGAATCAGAGATGGAGTAGACCTCAGTAAATTACTGGCAAGGTAAGAGTCACCACCTAATGAACTGGTGCTGGGAAGAAATTACAGTTTAAATGTGAAATTGATGTGGGGTTGTTTCTCTTAACTTTAGGTGAGCATTTTAAATGTTTTAAGTCACATTACGATGATAAATCTGTCCCTTTATTTTAAAATAACAGGTTATGTTGGTAATATAAGGATTTACATTCCAGGACACACAGATGATCACAGTAAAGATGGTTAAGATGAAGGTAGATGACAGGTTAACAAGGTTAACCTGAAAAATGCACACAACACTGTTAGCTGCTGTACTGAATGCTATTACCTGTGTGTGGATGGTTGAAACACCCACCACTTCCACATTGAATACTCCTCGATGGTTGTCCACCCACTTCATGCCTGGGAGAGGGACCTGAAGTACAATAATGGGCAAGTAAATTTGAGTAGCGCTTGCATAACAACGAAAGGGAAAGGCCAGGTAATCTGATTTGTTTAGAATATAGTATTATATAATAATGATTTCTGGGAAACCCATGTATAGCACAGTAGATCCATTTAATTCACAAAAGATTATTGCAAATTCCCTTTTAGATTATCTCTGTGCATTATGCTTGTTTCATTCAATAGAAGCTTAAAAATTGCATCTTACATCTGGGGAGAGAACAGAGTAGGACTGGGGTGGTTTTTCGAGAGACACGGGCAGACAGAAGTGTCCCGTCCGCAGACGCCCATTCTGCAACATGGGAATCCACTACACAAAAGAGAGAGATCAGTTTTACCCTTTGATATGTTTTACTTTTGACATTTTCAGTTAGATATAGCTTTCAAATTATTTGTAAAATATTCTATTCTGTATTTTTCAATTTATTTATTTATTTTTAACAAATGGGGTTTTTATGTGGGCTTGTGATTTTTTTACCTACCGTGTATCCCACAGGGGTCTCCAGTGGTGTGTTCTGCTTCTGCTGGCAGCTGACATGGTAAAAGGTGAAGAGAATGTGGTGGTGGTCTGACAGAGAGGCAGGCAGTTTGATCTTAACCTCGTCATGAAAGTCTGGGGATCTACATCAATTATTGAACAAAAAAATTACATAAAAACAATTAAAGAGTGTTACAAACTGCTTTATATCCAGATAATTAAGGACAAACCTCTTCTGAGTGGCTGCCAACCAATCTATCAAACTGTGTAGGCTGGTTATACAGTTCAGGCTGCTATCTTGATGTTGTTCTACTTGCCTAACGGTTCTAGCTATAGCCACTATAACTATGGATCTGCCACCGTCTGAACATGCTATATAAGCAGAACTTAGGCAAAGGGTAATGGGTAACGCTTCAATAGTTCCTTAACTGCATCAAGTATGTTTCTCTGCTGAGTGCCTGCTCATTGGTTAAGACCTCTTCAATAGTGGTAACCAGTATGTGTTTCTGAACGGAGAACAAGTCAGCATTATGTAAAGGATTTTTACACTGCTTTCCCAGAAGGCTTTTAGAGAGCTAACTGAATAAGCCCCTTGTTTTAATAAACTGGCTAAACAGGCTTACATACTCAATTTCCACCCCAGCGATTACAAATATTTATATCAATTGACTTGTAAACATATTCCATTTCCATCCCTCAATTTTAAACTTGGGAATATTTATCTCAAGGCAAAGCAGGGGTTCAAGTGATCTAAAAACAAATAAATTATATAAACACATCATTATTCACTTCAGCTGGATTCTTTAGAGTCCCTCAGGAGGAAACTTTCTCTGCTCAGAAACAAACAGCCCACAACTACAGTACGCCTATCAACAGATCCACCAAGATAGCCTCAAGGATGGAAATAACCAAACCTGGTTAAAAGGGTCATGGAAGGGAACTTACTTCCCATGGGAAGAAACAATTTGGTTACGGACCAGAAAAGGAAAAACCCTGGAACAAGTACAGCGCCAGGAGAAACTTTTATTGGAAATGATTATGAGTTATTGGCTGGGCAATCTACTAATCTGAAAGCCAAAAGCAAATGCATGATGGAGGGTTTGCACATTTCCAAAACAGTTCTTACACATAAAAGAGGCATTTCTTTCTTTCTCTGTCTTTTTTTCAGTTTAGCATATGTTGGTTAAAGAGATTCCATAAGATAAATATTGTGCCACTTCTAAATGCAAACTGACCTATAAACAGTTCCTCTTTTGCAGTATGGTCCTAATCACAGTGGTACATTATTTATAGGGTGATTAATTTGAGCCTTGAAGGTGTCATAAATGGCAACCCACTCACTGTCATAAAAACTATTTAAACTAGTGATAAAATGAAGACCCCTTAGAGACACTTGACACTATCTAAAAATTAACTTAACCCATTTCTTAAAAAAAAAAAAATAGATAAGAGTAGACTTTATGTTGATGTTGAAGTAGTGGTGTAAACAGTGTTAAAATATATAAAACAAATAAACAAAAGACACGCAAATCCTTGCTGCTTTTGTTTTTCTATATATTCTTGGGTTTGCAGTGTTTTTTTTCCCTCTCTTAAATGCTGGATTTTTGTCCTAAAATCAATGATGATGTTTTTCCTGATCTGCTTGTGTTTTGTCTATTGGGATACATTTTCTCTAGTTGCAATACATGTCAAAGTTAATATGCTTTTTCCTAATTTTGATGTGTGCAGTTGCCAAAATGATTAACTCATTCATTTTTGTACAACTCCAGTAGATTTGGATTATACTTTTGGTACAGCACGCTTGGCAAAATGTTTAAACCAAAACACACCTGTTGTGGTACACCACTGCAGTGTAGGCCTCTTTATAGAAATCTGCACAACTTGACTTCCCAAATATTACCTGAGGAATAAATAACAACAGTTTTAAAGTAAAAAAAAAAAAAAGTAATCTCATAATGAATTATTAACAATTGCCATTACCAACCTGTTGATGTGTGTCACTTAATTCATCAACATATGGTGAAAATGGTAAAAATCTAAAGTTGCCAAAGCACTAAAACACTGACTGAGATCTAACATTCATAGCATGACTGATCTGACTAAGATCAGCTCAAAATCCTGATGTTTCGGAAAGTCGCTGTGTACCGGCATTGCGTTGCTTGGATCTTCTCCATTCATAAATTGCACTTTCACGGTGATGTTGCGGGCAGAGCCTTGGCGGTTGGCAAAGTTAAGACTCTGAGGGTTCACATATAGCAGATTTCTGAAAAATATACATTCAAGCACACAGACACAAAGAGAGAAAACAGGCACATCAGAGATGTTGTCACACTGCAATTAAGAGACAGGAATAAATCAGAGAGAAAAATTACTATCTGTATGACAAATCTTAGAACAATTTACCTTTATAATACAGTCTTTTTGCAAGTGATTTGACATTGATTTCGTGAAATCAATGTAAGCATACAGACTCTTATTTTTAACATTTTTTTCAGGCCTTAAAATGTATTCAGTGAGCAGCAATGTTAGCATTACAAGGTAAACTATTTTAGAAAAAAATCTAAAGCAGTAACTTAAATGCGGCTCATCTTATAATACTGCATAGCACCTTATCAGATACAGATTTTAAAAAATTATCCAGAATGACTAATAACAATGGCTATATCATTTGACTAAGTCAAGAGGATTAATGAGCTTTTACTTTAATAACGAAGTGTCTCTAAAAGTGCTTGACCTACTTACTTACCACTGTTACATCAGCTTCCATGAACTGATCAATTAAAAAGGGACAAGGCACCCAAAGTAGGTAAACCACATTCTGATTGGTACATACGGGAGGCTTGGCCTGTCAGTAACCATGGAAGGTAAAAGCTAGACTTTGCTTTTCAGAATGGGTTAGATGAGAGGGGAATGAGAAGTGTATAAATCACTATAGAAGTATATTAACTGTCTGAAATTATTTCTAATCATTTAAGATGGGTACTGAGAGCTTGGCATTATCCTCAGGAATTTAGTGCAAAAAAAGAAACCAGAAGAACCTGTTGAGGGCCCTGGGCAAAACTTTCCAATTCCCGGTGTTATTTTTGCAATTTTATAAACTGCCACTTCATAAGAATATCTTCCGTGTGATATAATGCGCCATAAAGTCTGCCAATAATCCGGACTCCGCTTCAGTTTATAATGGATGTCTTGTGCAATTAGTTAATATGTATGACACCTACTGACACCTGATGAATCTGGTGTTTTACTTCCCAATGCCATTCATTATTGCCAAAGTGAGTGTACTATACTAGTTACTAAACTGTTGGGAAGGGGACGAGGCCACAGAATAGGAAGAGTAAAGTAACCTGGGATCAGCTGACAAACCGCAATGACGTAGTCGATTCTATGGGGGATGGTCCCACAGAGACCACAGCTGGAACCACAAGTTACAAGGAATCGTGGGAATCTTTGTCTAATGATTAAAATTTGAATCCATCTCTTCCTCTGAAAACATCCATCTAGCATGTCATAGCAATTGTCATAGCCGTTTTGGAGCAGGCTACTGAACTTGAACTGAAATAGACCCCAACGTGTCTGTGCCAAAGCTGAAATATGAAGCACAAATGGAAGCATCCCTGATTGGTCAGTTCATCTCATCCGATTCAACTTCAGTTAATAATTACACATGTGAAAGCAAACTTGACAATGCAGATGGCACTTACACACAGTTGCTATTTTGAGCTGAGGGGCTCTATAAGGGAAAATCGCCATTGTTTAGAGACTCAAAATCAGAAGTTTTCTTATAAACAACCTAGATGACAATTCACATGTCACAACATGTAGAAATTTTTTTACCAGTAACAATAAATAAGCAGTATTAAGAGATCACTATAAAAGCTGAAGTAATGTTGGATCTGGCTATGGCAAAAGAAAAACAGAAAGTTTAAACTTCTTTGCAAAACCAACAAAAACAGCACGTACAAATGTCCCAATGGCTTGGAAGGCTTCCATGAAGACTTGACTATGCTATGAATAATTATTCACAAATATTGACAATAGCCCAAATTTGACATTTTTCCTGGCAAATGAAAAGCACATTAGATCAATCCTGTTAGAGACTGTATGTTTAATTTAGTAGCACTCTTAAGTGCTACTTGAACTACATGACCTGGTAGAAATAGATTACACTCCATAAGTCCCAAACATTCACTCTGTTAGACAGTGTCTCTTGCTTTTAAAGATCTTTCATATACGCGTCAGGACTGATAACACGATAAAATCATGCAGTAAATGAATTGCTCTAGACTTGTTAAGGTAAGGTTTGAGATTTTCTTTTTTTGTTCTTGGTATAACCCAGTCTTGGTCTTTATAAGCTTAAAAAAAAAAGATGTGTGGACAAACATCACGAGGTGAAAAATGAACCCAAATGCATTAAATGGAGGCAATTTCCAGTTACCCCCCCACCACCACCACCACCACCACCAAAAAAAGCCATCAATAGGTCTGGTAATGTTTCTGCAAAATCTTGTTTTACACTTAACATTCAAATAGAAAATTTAAGCATTACTCGGACTGTTTTAAGCAATCAGTCAGTAACAGCTGTCCTTTGATACTCCAGCAGGTTATCCAACAGATGCAGTACGAGAAAGAAGTGAAACAACCAAAATGCATGATTATGGATGCTTGTGTGGGCTCAAGTCTGATTTCTATTAAAATAAAAACTGCAATTAACTCGTTTAGAATGAAAATGAATGGCTCCAGCAGGGGAGGTTTAACTCTCAAGCGTCTTGACGTTAGGCCACAAAACTAACCACAGTACTGAAATGGAGATTAAAGAACTAAACATTGTTACCAACTTTATGCCAATAAAGCAGATTTCTGGCCCATTTACTCAGTTCTTCACTTCCTTACCCCACCCGCAGCAATCACTCCAAGCCGAGGTAATAAATCTGTACAACCACAAATTAATAGCAAGCTTATTATGATGACTGTGCGGTATTTTAATGTGCAGTAACAGTTAATGTAACAGTCTAAGCTAACACCAATTAACAGAAATGCTAAAAAGCAAAAATGGGGACAAATACTAAATCTATGTAAAAATGTATGTTTTTATGGATTTCAAACATTAAACTATTGCTTTATTTTTTTAACACAGAAATGCATAACTATGCCAAAACTACAATATTTATATTCTAGTAAAATATTACACCAAGACATTTTTACAGATTAGTTCCACCATCCACTGCAGTTGAAGGTCAGCATATTTCACTTCCACTGCAAGACTGCGTGAAACAACTTACTAAGAGTTTCCCATAAAGACTGTTTTCTTTTACGACTGAACTCAGTGCACAGAAGCAATTCTTTAAAAGCTGCAAGCTAATCAGAAAACTATATATTCCCCATTTCACATCCAGTGTTATTACAAAGAAGAAAAACAAAACAAAACAAAGCAACACACACACACACACACACACACACACACACACCACACCTGGAGAAAAAAATGACAAGAGTGAGCAATAAAACTGTGGTGAGTACATCCTATCCAAACTCTCTGACATTATTCATGCCCCAGAGCTCCACCCTGACACATATGACAGACTCAGTCCCATCCCAAAACAAAACACAGGAAGGAGACAGACAGACAGAGAGAGAGAGGCAGAGAGACAGAGAGAGAGAGACAGAGAGAGAGACAGAGAGAGAGAGAGAGAGAGACAGAGAGAGAGAGAGAGAGACTAGTGTGAGGCTGATTCAGCAGGATGTTAAATCAAACCCAGGAGCATTAATTACACACAGCATTATCAATCAGAGCCCAGGGAGTGCAGTGTTATATGGTCTGAGATTGATCAGACTGACGATCCATCAAAACAGCGATGGCCATTGTTGGCTTTCTGCTGATCAGCTAAAGTGCTGCACCGCAGATGGAGAGCGGGGTAGGGTGTGGTATGGAGAGGGGATTGGGGTTAAATGGTTAGTAGAGTGGGGGAGGTACGCATGTCATTTGCTCACTGCTGTGATTTGTTTGTTCAGGAGAGGGAGGGGTCAAGGGGGATTTGGGAGGAGGTAGGGTACAAAGCTAAAAACATAGTCGGAATTAATGATCAGCTAATCCCCCCCTTCCTCTACTGAGGGCAGTATATAACACGAGGCAGCCTGCTGTTCTCAGATCACTTTAACAGCTAGGAAGTCTAGCTTAGCAGCAGAGGCAGAGAGAAGAGCATAGAGGCAAACACACGTAAAGCTGAAGCAGTGTTCCGGGACTGGTATTGAAAAATCACGATGAAGCTATTTTGCCTGTTGCTGGCTCTAGCCAGTTCAACTGTTGCTTTCCCCTTGGAAGCCTCAGGTAGACAAGAGCACCCGACCCAGCCTTCCCAGGCCTTCACTACAGCAATGACCCAACCTGAGACCAGGTCTCGCTTTGCCATGCTGGACGATGTTCGCCTACTAGCAAACGGCCTCCTTCAGTTAGGCCAGAGTTTAAGGGAGTTCGTCCATAAGACCAAGGCACAGATCAACGACATCTTCCAAAAACTCAATATTTTTGACCGCTCTTTTTACCAGCTCTCAGTTGTCACATCAGAGATTAAGGAAGAAGAGGAAGAGCTGAAGAAGACCACCAACTTCTTGAAGGCCAACAACGAGGAAATCAAGAATTTGTCATTGGAAATCAACTCTAAGATCAACAACATCCTGCAGGAGCGTACACAACTGCAGAGCAAGGTGGGGAGCCTTGAAGAGCGGCTGAAGGGCTTGTCGCAGACCATGGCCCCTGCCGATCAGCTCAGTGAAATCACATCTCTCAAGGTGAGAAGCTTCTGTAGCTAAAACTTTATAACATAAGGCAGTGAAGATATGTCCACTGAATGAGGAGCAGACACGCTACAGTGTTTTTGTTAAATGGATTTAACTGCATTTTATAAACCGAGCTAGCCTGGATAACAAACAATAATACTGCTTACATTTTTGTTGTATATTTTTCCTGAAAACCTCTGAGTTCAATATATGAGTCTCAAAGAAGTTCTAATATTATTGTAATTTTCAGGAAGTGATTGAAGCTCAAGATAAAACAATCACCAATCTTCTGAAAGCTGTCAAGGAGCAGCATGATCAGCTTGACTACCAGAAAATCAAGATTAAAAACCTGGAGGAAAAGGTACTTGTACAAGAGATCATTACATTTTGTCTTTAAAGGGAAAGCATCTGAAATCTGTGAGAATCTGATTTGTTAAATTACTTAAAGAATATATATAAAATTATATAAATGAATGACTCACTTGTATTCTCCTGCAGCTCAGCTATGAAAGTTTTCAAGATACAGCTAATAAACCAATGGACTCTGACCATGCAGCTCCTGATATGTTTGAATATCTGACAGTAAATTCAACTGGCCTGGACACAAATGGTAATTACTTAAACTACACAACCAACAGCCAGCAATACGTAACTGAACCAGTAACCATAACACT